>BPLR01002680.1:0-19403 GCA_021605095.1 Caerostris extrusa | reverse complement strand
TACCCATGGTGCCCACTGTAATAACAGTAGCTGCCCTTCCTCCCTCTCTTCCATGAAATCATTCACAGGTTCTTGAACTTGGTCTAGGTGTTGTTGTCTGCGAAGTGAACAAACATTTTGAAAACCTATTTGTTGTAATGCGTCTTACATTCTCCCCAGAATAATGTTTCTATTGCTAAATTTCATATTTTCTTCTTATGTATGTATGAGTATTAACACATAATAGATATAATAAAGAAATATTGAAGTATCATAAATTCTTTTTTTAAGTATATAGGATAATGCAAACAAACAATGAATATAAATTATATAATAAATGTGCCCTGCATCTTACTTTTCCGAGCACGAAAATGTTGCATGAAAAATAAAAAAAGATTTACAGTTTAGCAAGCATTACCTTTCCTCGTTAATTATAATATTCTACAGAAAATGTAAGTACATAAATTTCATTTTCCTCATTATTTTCAAACCGTTCTATACTTTTTAAGACACCTCATCTGAATTTTAAAAATGTACAACAAATGTTCCATGTATGTGTTTTTATTATTTATTCAAAATCATGATTTAATTAAAAATAAATAAAAGCGACATTATACATGCTTATGCTAACATTAAGATACACTATTATAGCAAATGAAAACATAACATTATTATTTTCGAACAATTTTCTAATGTATATTTTTTTTTTTTTTTTCCAAAATGCTCCTCAGACGTATAAATAATCAAAACATTCTGGATAAAAATGCATTTTCTTCTCATTTTATCAAAAACAATTATTGCATTTTTTCTTTATGTATTTTGCATTATTTAATAAGCAGTAGCTGAATTTTCAATAAATAAGTGCTCAACACAAAAATATTTATCATCTACCATAATGTTTTAACAAAATAAGATGGATACAATTTTCTATTATTCAACAAAAGTACGCATTCACATTCATGTCTTTTACGGATACAAGAAAAATAAATAAAGGAAATATTTTAATAAATAGTTAGGATCATTTTCAAAATGCAATAAATTATAATGAATTTGGTTCACATACAAATATCCAAAGAATGTTTAGCATATTTATTCTTGAAATATTTCGACGAGATGATAAAATATTTCAAAAGGAATGTAAAAACATTCTTAATAAGAAGACAAACTTATATTATTTTCATTTTTAGTTTATCTTCTATATTACTAATATATGGATATTTTCTCAAAATGTAAAAGGAAAGTTTTTTGTTGATTATATTAATACGATATAGAGGTATGTAAAATTTCTGTTATCTGTTGTTCATACCAAAATATTCCCAGGTATGGTGGAGTAGCAGAGAAAAATTTTAATAAACTGAATAGGGAAATTTTGGAATACCAAAATTCTACGACGAGTTTTTTAGTGTTTCACTGATATATTTTGAGAGTTTTAAAAGTGAACGTAAAATATTCCTTTTAACTTTTCTTATATTTTTTTTGTTGTTTTTCACACGAGTGTTATGTTTTTCCCTTTGGTAAAATTTTAAAATTAAATTTATATTATTTATCTTAGCATTTCTCGCGAATCGGTATATACATAGCATTTATGTGTAAATTGATATTATCGGAAAGTTTCCACATACATATTGATTGATTATAAAAAATTTTTTAGAAAGGCATATAAAAAGATAGAAAGTGGTTTTTTTTTTATGACTTTTATAGTGCATTTTTAGTTTGCCACATTTTGTAATGAAAGCTTTTCTGGTACAGATAGATAAGTAATTAGCAGACAGTTTTATATTTCATAGTATGAAAATTTCAAAATGAATATAAAATGTCTTATTGAGAAAGAGAGGTTTGAAAAAAAATTTCACTATTTTTATGGTTATTTGAACTTAAAATTTATAATATTGTCTAACCATTGTCTTGTTAAATATAGATGTGCAAAATTTCCATTATCCATAAGTTCTCATTCCTAATTAGATTTCCAAAATATAAACAAAATAAATATTTTTAACAAATGCTTACGATAATTTTTTAATGTACTATTACGCAATACATTTTCTGGTATAAATACATACCTTGCAGTTTTCATTTACACAACATCTATAAAATATTTCAAGAATATAAAACATATTAAATTACAATTACATTTTAAATTACAATATTTATTCGCTTTTGAGTTGACTTCTTTGATATTTTTATTTTAGCTGCAAAATAGAAAATTAAAGTTTCCCTGCAGTATTATACATAGCATTTTAAGAATCAGGGATCTCAGTAGTCTGGTGAGTAACGCAAGCACACCAATGTATTTTGGTTCGAAACTGAGCAAAGCGATACCGCACTGGAAGCTTCTATATCAGTGCAGGAGATAGGTTTTGACAAATTGGTAGGCGAATGTCAATTCGCCGGGTTTGAGGAGATGAATGTGAACCCCAAATGCCATTCTTTAAGGAGTTTTTCAAAATTGCTGTACTGGAATTGAGAACTGGTAGGAAAATAACAGGCCTTCCTTGACTATACTGGGTGACGCTGAATCCACTGCAGATCTGCCATTATAGTGATGAATGACTTAGATCAAATGCTCGGAAATCTAACACAACATTTTAAGAGATGCTGTACTATGAAATTTTTATTATTTGTAAGTTTTTACCAATATTTATGTTTTCAAAAATCTAGTATTATAAAAAAATATTATTTTTAATAAATATGTACGAGTATTTCTAAATGTCATAAAAGTATAATGAGTTTTTCTTTAAATAAATCTCTCAAGCTGTTTTCATTTTTTTTTTACTTTCTCCTCGAATAAAAATATTTCGAAAAACAACATTAAAGATCTTAAATATGATGATAAAGCCATTTATTTTTTTAACTAAGACATTTTTATGAAATTTGGTGTTTTCTTTTTCAAAATTAAAGATTAAATTTCTTCATATTATCAATAGCAATATGAAGAAATGCTAACATTATGGAAATTTACAATAATATTTACTATTTTCGAAATATATGTAGAGATACAAACAATAGGAAATTTTTTGATGATACTATAAATTTTAAAACGCGATATTATGTAGGGAGTTTTCTGGTATATATCTTAATTTTTTCATATGATATTCATGTTTTGAAATATTTCAAGGAGAAAATAAAATATATCAAAGAGAACATAAAAACATTCTTAATAAGATTATAAAGACATTTTTTTCCATATTTATAATTCTTATGCACTGCTATTTTTACGATTATTAGCCTTGCTTAGTTTTTTTTTTTTTTCAATTTTGGAATCGCTTCTTCCAAAAGCTACATGCGGGACCCGCTCACGATTTAGTACGATCCATTACTGTCACATGCGTAATGCAAAGTGTCATGTTAAGCTCAAGACCACGGGAGCATCATTTGCCAAATATACGACTTCCATTTATCAACGCATAGGCAATCCCTGGAACGCATAGACATGCATGAGTTCTGGGCCATGTTACGAAATGATTTCCCGCTCTATATGACGTATACTGGTAGGGAAAAAAGAAAAAGAATCCGCGAAGGGCCCGAACAAATAAATGACGCATTATCTCGAGTTTTATAAGTCCAGGAAATTCTCATCCTTTAACGTTACTTGTAAAAGGGAATAAAATGCGGTAATTTTTCTTTTCCTCAGGCCAGGAATTGAGAGCTGGATGGCTTGAAAGTATGGCTTTGAGAAAGCTCGCTGCTTGAGATGATAGATGGAGCGATATTTTCTTTGAATGAAATATTGAAAAGAACTGGAGAAAAAAAGTGGTCTGGCAATGAATGCTTTTAGGTATTTCCCCGCTTTTTTTTTATTCTCGCGTAGTTTTAAGTTTTCAGTCTGATACGCGTAGGTAATATTTTCGTTGTGGTTGGGTATATTTTTAGAAAAATAAATACAGATAAATTTATTCGTTCTTACGTTGACATATAGATTTTTTTTTTTTTAATTTGATGTTGCTATTGGTAAGAAATTTGCTGCGACTGATAGACGTAGCTTAGTGATAGACATATACTGTTTAAAGCTTTTTTACACGAAATGTCAACGTATGTTATATTTTTGTACAGAAACATACACCATTTTTTTTTTTAAAAAATTTTGCATGCCCAACATATATATGATGATGATGTCAAACAATACCCACATATATTGAAATATAGTCAAAAAAATACCCAAAAATACCCCATTTGATATTAATTACAAACAAAAATACACATAAAGAAATAAACGAGATTAAAAGAAATAAACGAGATGGACCCTACTAATCCGATATCTATGGGGCGGGAACCTGTTGGATAGAAAAAATCCAGACCACACAGGGTCAATAGAAAATATGCATTGTATTGTACTAAATGTTAACTTTATTGAAAATGAAGGCAAAAGTACGAATGTATATTTCATAGCATAGAACAAAAAGTGGTAAGTAATAGCAAATTAAAGAGATATTTAATGTACTGAAGACTAAAATAAAAACTGACATCATATAGTGCAGGGGTTTGCAAACTTTCCAGCCTTAGGCCATACTGTTTACCCAGTAAGTACCAAGGGCCAAAACCGTTTTAATTATTTTTGTCATTATCTATAGTTTCTAAACCAGTCGCCGAGTACGCGCTCTGAGCGAGCATACCCTTCTAACTACAAACTATTGTCAGTGGAAAATCACAATTCCACAAATCTCATTAGCATTTTTTTGCAAGTGCATACCCCATGGTTTCCTTCGCGTTAATTTAGCTTTTTTCGTTCCTGAGGGATTTTCTGGATAGAAATCATTTGTTCGATTCAGGATATATACATTCCAAACATCGATATACATACATATGATACTCTTTTTACTCCAACATAACTACCAAGGGTAACCGAGAGATGTTCACTAGTTTATAATGTTAGTGGGATTCATTTCAATTACTTGTTATGCTTTTAAGTTAAATTTTCCTATTATGCTTGTCATTAAGTTATACCTAGCAAGTCAATAAAAACCGAGTTATTATCATTCTGTGTTTTTTTATCCAACTTATTACAGCAACAATAAGCTATTCTCCGTCGCAGGCCGTAGTTTGAGACCCCTGATAAAGTGCATAGGATATTTGGGAAAATGGAGTGAAGTTTTAACAAAAAGATTGTCTCATCGCCAAATCACGTGTTCAAACAGGTGTATCGGACTATTGAAGTGTGTCTGATTAGAGGACCTATATATATATATTTTTTTATATATTTTAGCGCCTCAGTGGTCAAATGGCTTTCGAATTTTCATTTCAATTGCAAGTGGCACTAATGAACTCCAGAGAGCGTTGGATTTTCAAAACAATAAAGCTGAGTTCGAGCTCAATAAATGATGCTTAAATTAAATTTTGTATTTAAAGTGGAGATTGTCGTGATTAATAAGAGAGAAGTCCATCCTCTGTGGTGTGTGTGTGTATGGGAGGTCCAACTTTCTCTAAGATGCTACCTTTGTAAGTGTTCGTTGCAAAATGTGATAGCAAATTCTAGATTTGGTGGTGATTCTGTGGTGCAATTTAGCAGCCTCTCATGGTACTCCCGAGTAACAACGGAATGTGTTGCATACCTGCTTTTGTAATAGTAAATGATATCGGTAAATTCTCGGTATTATTGTACAATCTTAAATGTTTTTGAACTACAACAGAGATTTCAATTTTTGAAATGAAAATTTATTTTAAATGGATAAGACATTTATATTATATAATATAAATCTCTTATCCATTTAAATGCCTATCATGATTATTAATTTTAATTGCTTAAACAAAATTACAAATTAGTGTGGACTTCTCTTTTAGTCTGCCATTGGACATCTATTACTTTTATTGATTCAGTTTAAGATGATGAAGACCAAGGACTACATAGGTTCCTCTGCAACTTATGGACAATTGTTGAATAGTATGAGGGTTATGTAAAATATTATTTAATTTATTTATATTTATCTCATATTGCCACAGAGAAAGATGATAAAAGGTTTTTTAATTTATTGGGTTATATATTTTTAAATATTTGATGTTTGTAGTAAATTATTAATACAGTAGCACATAATTCTATTAATTTTCATAAATGAAATAGTTCCTTCACAGATTGCTGATTATTACTCATGTAAGAACATATTGTTCTAGTAAGAGATCAGAGATGTAGGTAGCCAAAATTTGAAGCTAAGTAAACAAAAGTAATAACTAAAGTTATTATTTACAAATTTAAACATTCTATTTGAGTGACCCATAATTTAAAAAAATTATTTGTAAAAATTTGTGGTTTTCTTTTTGGTAGAAATTCATATGTCAATAACAAGTTACATGCCCTGTATCATATTTTGAATTGATTATGAACTTCTAGAAAAAACAGGTAATTTTTGAAATTTTTTGTTTCAGTTTACAATGATATGTCCTGTAACAATGAAAAAGTTCTCAATGTTGTGAATTTAAGTAAGAATAAAAATTATTTTTTTTCATATATTTGTAGGCTTAAAGTAATAAAAATTCATGCTTAAAATTTATAAAATACAACAAATAATTAATGAACACATTTGTTTTAATCAAATTTATAGACAGTGTCACACAAACTCATAAAACATAGGTCTCCTGATTTAATCATTCTACACTAGTGTGAAAAACTGAATCAATGGCATATAGTGACAAACAAAGCGCGATTCTCGTCATCCCATTCTGAACTTTCTGTATCAAAGTGAAACCAACTACGTAATCCCAGTCAATTGCATTTTGACAGTTAAATAGATAGTATTTTTACTGAATCCTTCAAAATAAAGATAATTTATTTATTAAAAAATGCATAGCTAAAATTCAAGTAATGATGTTTATAATAGAATTACAAGAGATTAAATATAACCTCTCAAGTTGAATAATGAGATTTTTTATAAATCAAGCTCTCTGCTACTGTAACATAAATTATGACATTATTAATAGGGAATTTATCAAGAACATATTTGATGCAATGATGATTTTCTTGGAATCATATTTTGAGTTGCAAGAAATAAAATTTTGGACTAAGATACATGAAAATTACGAGGAAATTTCATTTAATTCTTTATTAAAAAAAAAAATATTCAACATTTTTTTTTTTTCCCACAAAATTGGCCCTAATTTTAACTCAATCAATGGGAATTATTAATAGAAATAAAATTAGAAAATTAATACACCAACTGGCTTTTTCTAATTTACACAGAATAATGGCTTTTCTGTATTAATCCAAAAAGTTCTGCTATTTTTTTATAGAAGCCACAGAAAATCAAAAGTAGTTAGCATTTCGGTTTATTATTTAATACAAAAATTCAAGTGACAAATTAAGAAAATGAACAATTAAACATTTATATTTTATTTATTCTCTCATATACAAATGAAATTACTTTTTATATCTTTTCTAGAAACATAAAAAGACAAAATGCATAAATAATTAAGTCATAAATAAATATTTTTAAAATACATATAAAAGGGCACCAATTCCTAATTTTTATACCATAAAGAATACAGTTTAATGACTAAATTTTTTCATCAGAAGTACCATAACAAAATTTAACAAAAACCAAAAAATCTTAAAAACCAGAAATATAAAATGTTTTAATATTACAACTTTGACAATGCAACAAATGTATAAATGTATTTTACAAAAATGAGAATGAAATTTTATAAAAATTTTAACAAAACAATAACTTGCTGAGTTTAAACTAATAAACCTATATAAATATACCACTGTTTGGCAAGTATATTTTTTTAATAACGTGTCACTTATTATGTACAAACATACATTAACAGCAAAACAAAAAAGGCATTACAAAAATATAACAATAAAAAGGCAAATCAACTATCAACAAAAATCAATTTTTAATGTTTTCAATTCCCGCATTAAAATAAAAAAAACATCAATGAAGCAAATGCTCAATTGCATTTAATAATATTCAATAACAAACTTATGTAATAAAGCATTTATGTTTAATGTCAGTATATTTTAAAAAAACATAATACAAAAACTGAAAAATTAAAAGACCCTAGTTAATTTATAAAGAAACAAGTATAAGCTCAATGAATTGGAATTGAAAAATTTTTCATAAGATAATTTATAATAAAACTAAATTTTTGTTTTTACTTGTTAAACAAATCAAAACTAATATAAATCAAAAGAATTAAATGATTACTTTCAATCCCATTGTTGCAACTTCTTACAGAAAAACAGCCAATTTATTTTAAAAAACAATCACATTATAACATGATGCAATAACATTATATATATTTTACTCATTTTTATATCATCAAAATTTTAAAAACATTTTACAATTTAATATTTAAATGGTGAAGCTCATTTAAAAATCATTTTAAACAAAAGCATTAAGGAGATTATAAATGGATGAATGTTTATTACATGCATCAAATAGTACGACTTACGAAATATATAAACCATGTTAAATGCATGTTATTTAAAAGCACATTTAAGTCACGCATAAACTTAAAAAATTCAAACATAAGTTAAAATTGAATTTAGTTACATATAATTCTTGATTCATCAAAATAAAATGAATATTCATTTCAACATAAATGAAACATACCAAACATCCTAACTGCTAAAGTGTTTTAAGAAAAATAAACAATAAATGCAGGACTTCTTTAGCAAATGTTCCAACCTGAGTTTCATTTGTGTAAAAATATATTTACATATTTTATGTACAGTTTTGATCAGAGAAACTAAAATAAAATTTAATAGTTATAACTTTATATTTAAGCTCCGTTATTATAAAAATACAGTTTAATTTTTTTCAAACAATTTTCCTCAAAAATTTTTTAAATTGTATATTGTAAATTGAATATATATGAACAATAATTACACATGTGTAACAAAAAACAAATTTAGAGGTACTTGTATCAATAAAAACATGAATATTTAATACCTTAACTTTTTAAAAGTATTAATTTTAAAATTGTATATAATATTCCTTATATATGAACAACAATCACATCTATGTAACAAAAGACAATTGTGTCAATAAAAATACAATTATTTATAGTCTTAATTTCTTAAATGCTACTGGAAAAATGTTTCTCAAATTTTAATGAGAAAGGTAAAATTGATTAAGCAAAATAATGTTAAAAATTCCAAGACCAGAAATTAATAATTTATAAATGATAATAACTTGAGATAAATATTGTATATGTTTTTTCCTCTGCTATTATTTTTTAGATACAATTCATTAATTTTTTTTACAACTTGAATGTTGCTATAAAAATGTTTATGCATTTAAATTTTCATTTTTATCTCCATACAGATTTCCATGCATATTTCATAAAATAATAAATTAACTATTATTATTATTATTATAAAAATGTTTCAGACTATTGTCAATAATATTGAATAAATACATCATTTTATAAAAATTATATTTAACCTCATTTGAGTATTTAAAAAAAAAAAAAAAGCCTATTTTAACAATGGAAAATAAGATCTATAAAAGTCTACCATACAAGAGACGATAACTTTATCATTCAACAGAAAAATATAAAACTCATATTTAAATATTTATACTTAAATTTAAAGCATCTAAGTATTTACAATACAAAACATTATTTTTATCTTTTACTAAACTAAGTCTAGGTAAAATATAATTATTAAAAATTTTTGATATTTATTATTCTACAGTAAATTTTCAATATAAAAAAGCCCAAGTTAATCAACACCTACAGCAGAATATGCTTCGTATTATTAATAAAGCACAAAAACACTTAATATACAAAATTTTTAAAATAAAAAGTCAACTAACAAAGGACTGTTTAATAAATAAATAAATACTAACAAATTTATACAATTATCTACTATGTTCATAAACAATGAGTAATGAACAGAATGATAATTCCATTCTTAAAGCAACCTTAATACAGAAAATAATGCAAACAATGTACAGAAATGTATAGAAAAAAAGTTCAAAAAACATTGATAAATAATAAATAATTTTAACAAAAACCGCTTAAATCATGGAATGTATATGTATTATGTACCAAAAATTTTCAACAAAAAATTAATACTTCACAACCAAACAAAAACTTATGTTAATGTTAATACACATAAAAGAAAATTTAAAAAATGACTTTACATATAAACAAATGTAAAATGCTTATATGCTTTCATAATGTTTACAAGACATATCCTAAATATAGACATAAAAAAAATAAAATGCATAATATGATGTAAAAATAATTAACATGAATAAAATAAATACAAATAAAATACTTAGCTGACTAAAGAGTAAAATCTATAAAATTTATAGAAATACAAATTACAAAAATAATTGTATAAAGTAGGTGAAATTTTGTGCCAGTGAGAGGACAATTACAGTTATTTCCTAGAGTTGTCTCTAAAAATTTAATAATATCATTGCATGGCAATGCCAGGTGAACGAATGCTTTCAAGTTAAAGTAATTTATCACAAGTAACAATATGGCTTTTAAAAATATCTGTTTCCAGGTGAACATCAATCTTCATTCTAAAAATATAAAAAAAATGCAAGCTCAGTTAAAGATTAAAATACAAAAAAAAAACTTTTTTGTAATTATATGAATAATATGCTAATCATTACTGGGAACAAAAGTGAAAAATGTATGTTTTAATAGTAATAAATTAAAAATATATTGAAGTAGACTTCAAAATATTTGAAATTTCTAATAGGATAAAAAATTCAAGCTTGTCTATCATGGTGATTACAGCAATACAATTTCATTTCTTAACACAATCACTGATTGAAATTATGATAATAATAATAAGTAAATAGTCAATAATTAATAAAATAATAATCAATAAAAAATAATAGCAAAATCAATAAAATAATCAATAAAAGTTGTAAAGAAAAAAACAAATATATTTTGATTAAACAATGCCTTTGATAAAAGTAAAAAATTAATAAAATAAATATATTTACAAAAAAAAAACTCATTTTTTAGGAAAAGGTTAACCTTCAAAAGAAAACTAATTGAACTTAGGAGTTATAAAACTGTATTAAATAAATAAGAAATGCCATTTACAGTATACATCATGGGGTGATTGTGGTTAACCCCTGAAATTTTCTGAACTGCATGTCTAATTTTTGGAAATTGTACAAATTAGAACCTTGCCCACAGTTTTCCAGCAAAATTGCAACATAGCATTTGAATGAAAATGTCACATGTTAACATATATATATATAAACCCAGTTTATATATATATATATATATATAACCAAATCAATCATAAGCATATTTATTTCAAAAATAGAGGAGTAAACAATTTTTAAAAATATACTTATTTTCAGAATATGTAACGTGACATTTTTTTAATGATAATATAAATATTTCAAAAAACTGAAAATGCCAAATTTTTTTAATGGATACCTAAAATTTTCTTAAAAATTTAATCACCCCTTGTTAATGTATTGGTCATTTCAGAAACAAGCTTTAAAAACACAATAATTTAAAGAAATATTTTTATATAATAGATGTATTAAAACTCAACACAACTCTGCCGAATGAGAAGACAAATTTTACAGCAAGAATCATTTTACAAAGGCCTGTCAACAAACTGTGCATTAACAAATGCATGTTATGTATTATGCTGACTAGAAAAAATTAAATGCCTAATAATTATAAGTAAAAGCAACCACTATAGTTTTAATGTTACACCATATTCATTTAATCCAATCTTTTTTTCTTTTTTTTTTTAGTTCATTCAAGTTTACAAGTGTTAAAACTCAAATAACATTAAAAGTCAAATGAGTTATCACTGTTATGTATTTAGCACAATTTTTACAACAAGAATCATTATAACAAAATGACTATGTCTGTCATTTATGCATTTGCAAACATTACAAGCATTTATTAAAAATATTTAAACAAAAAATAATGCTACACCAGTGCAGATTCCCCCAATTCATTTCATGCAATAATTTTTTTAGTTCATTCATGTCTCAAGTGTTAAAACTCAAATAACATTAAAAAGTCAAATGAGGAGTTATCACTGGAATGTATTTAGTACAATTTTTACAACAAGAATCATTATAACAAAATGACTATGTCTGTCAATTATGCATTTGCAAACATTACAAGCATTTATTAAAAATATTTAAGCAAAAAATAATGCTACAGCAGTGCAGATTCCCCCTATTCATTTCATGCAATAATTTTTTTAGTTCATTCATGTCTCCAAGTGTTAAAATTCAAATAACATTAAAAAGTCAAATCAGGAGTTATCACTGGAATGTATTTAGAACAATTTTTACAACAAGAATTATTATAACAAAATGTCAGTCATTTGCAAACATTACAAGCATTTATTAAAAACATTTAAACAAAATATAATGCTACACCAGTGAAGATTCCCCTATCAATTTCATGCAATATTTTTTTTAGTTCATTCATGTTTCCAAGTGTTAAAACTCAAATAACATTAAAAAGTCAAATGAGGAGTTATCACTGGAATGTATTTAGCACAATTTTTACAACAAGAATCATTATAACAAAATGACTATGTCTGTCAATTATGCATTTGCAAACATTACAAGCATTTATTAAAAATATTTAAACAAAAAATAATGCTACACCAGTGCAGATTCCCCCTATTCATTTCATGCAATAATTTTTTTAGTTCATTCATGTCTCCAAGTGTTAAAACTCAAATAACATTAAAAAGTTAAATGAGGAGTTATCACTGGAATGTATTTAGCACAATTTTTACAACAAGAATCATTATAACAAAATGACTATGTCTGTCAATTATGCATTTGCAAACATTACAAATATTTATTAAAAATATTTAAATAAAAATATTGCTGTCTCTTTTTGAAGTAAAAATATCTTTTTTTCAAATGATTGATGTTTATGTTCAATTTGGCAAAATATACAGAATTGAATTAATACAAAATTAATGTTCATTGGGTGCTATTTTTTATATAACTTTAAAATATTATTTAAAAACAACTCTATACACAAATTTAACATTAAAAATTTCTGTATTTCTCCAAATAGGAAGATAATCAGGATAAATAAAATAGAATGGATATAGGAATTTATAAAACAGGAATCATTTTCCCTTATATAAAAAAATAAAGAAAATATTAATTACATCAAGATTACATTTTTAGCACTTTTCAGTTTTGTTTTTCAAAATAAGTATAATTTTATTTTAAATAAGAATTGTTAAATAAAATTATTATCTTGAAAAATGTTTAGTAAATACCTTTAAGGAAAAAAAAATGTTTTTAAATAATCAAAATAAAAGATGATTTCATTATAATTTTCATCTTTTAAGACAAGAAATGTTATAATATGTATTTATTCAATTGCTCAACTCTTATTGTAATTCAAGCATTTAACTCATTAGAATTTCAAATATATTTTTTAAGAATGATAATTTTACTATGATTTTTTTTTTTTTTTAAATTGTTACTTATTAATTTTAAAATATCTAATTTACTTAAAACTACAATCATATATTTGAAGGAAATTTTGATGAAATGAAAATTTGGTTTTCCCAGAAACACAGAAGTGGCTATATTAAAGAATTATAAAAAAAAATCTATAAAATGAATATATACTTTCAGGATAATGAAAGTATAAAAATCTATATTACATAGATAACATTGCACATACCTAAAGTCCCTTGAGAATAACTAGCTCGTTTAATAAGTAGTCTTACTGAATTTCCATCTTTACGAATCAATTCAATTGCTTCAGCATGAGTCATATCTTTAGTGCAGATTCCATTTATTTCAATTATTTGGTCTCCAACCTTTAAAAATATAATTCAAGCTTTTATGTAAATCTTTTGTAATTAGTATATACAAAAAGTGTGACAATTAAATTATAGGACTGGTCTGAAAAATATGCTTTATTTAAAATTTATTACAAATAGCTTCAGAGTAAAACTATATTATTAGATTTATAGGTTGGCAAGGGAAGAGTATGTTGCACTAACACTTATGCACAGATGTATAAGCAAGGAGAGTATGTTGTACTCCCCCTTGCTAACCTATACACAGGTACATAAGTGTTTCCCATTATATGCAGCAGTGCTGTAGCTCTTCAAGTGCCACCCTCTTCAACAAGTCTGTCATTTTTTACCCTAGCTTCTGCTGCAGACTGAAAATGTGCTCCCTTAAATACCGTTTCCTTTATGGGAACAGATAGAAATTTAATTTTAGCAAATTAAAATATTTGTATTCGCTTTTTTTGAAATATTTTAAATTAATGATAATTACTTTTACTTTTCATTTTTAAATGGCAAATAATTTATGACTTTTATATGTTTTAGTTAGAAGAAATAATCAGTTCATTAAATTCTAACTAATGTTTGTCTATAAATTACACACTCCAAACTAAATTTCTACATCAAAAACATTCCTGACTGATATTTTAAGTAATTATCAATGCATAAAAATTTAAATTTCTGATCTAATGCTTAATCATCAACATTTTTTCATTTTTTTTTTTTTTATAATACAAATGTTAAAATTAATCCAGCTCAGCATTAAACTTTTTTTTTCATGAAGCCTATGTAAGCTAATTTGATAAAACCTTTTAATTTCTCATCTTGTTGAGCAGGACCATTTTCTGCAATCCTCAAAACAAAAAGGGGCATATTCTGAAATTCTTTACCACCCCGAATACTGAATCCAAAGCCTTTGGTACCACGTTGCAGAAAAACAGTCTGATAAAAGTCTTCTTGATCAAGAGATACATCTTCTTCTATAAAAAGAAATTTAAATTTAAAAATAAAAAGTCATAATAAATTACAAAAATACAAATACGTGTACAACATTTTGGGACAAGATAATATAAATAATATTAAATTTGTATTACTTTTTAAGATAAAATGTCAACGTACCAACTTTTTGATAATGAAGCAGTGCTTGATTCACTCTGAAAAATTCAAACAAAAACATCTCTTAATAAATAAGTTTGTTTATATGTTTTAAATAATAAAAGAACTAACATCACATGTAATGAAAACAATACAAATTATTATTATAAAATCTATACAATCTGTTATTTGAAATGAAAGGGAAAAAATTATTTTAATGGCGACGTTAAGAATATTCAATTATCATCGACAAAATTTGACAGATTACAAGTTGCTAAAGAAATATAAATGTTACATAACATTAATTTTTTAACATTACAAAGTATAAATACTGCTTAAAGTTTGAAGAAAAAAAACTTTATCTGATACATGAAAACTTATTAGTACCAATAGTCAATGTGACACTGTAGCCACAATCAGATCAAATTTACAATATCTCCATGTGACATGTTAATAATACTGATTCCATTGACAGCTAATATGGTATCTCCAACATGTAATTGGTTACAACGCTCTGCTGGACTTCCTTCAATAATCCTTCCTAAAAAGGCATTAGAGGATAAAAAAAAAAAATATTTAAATTAAAAAATCATTTAAATGAGTTAATAAATGCAAATTTCAGTAGAATTTGTTTCATAAAACACTTAAATAAAATAACAAATTAAGTTAAAATATTAAATTAAATACTTTAATAATTATACTACAGCATTACCTATTGTTTGAACCAGATTTGCTTACAGATGATATAATTACAAAATCAAAACCTGTTGGCATTTCTATGACAGTCACATCATAAGGATAAGAAACATCAGGTGGCTTTGAAGTGTTAGAATTTTCTATAATAAAACAAAATACAAAAAATAACATTGGAAGTAAATTATTATAAAATTACAATGCATGAAGACCAATTTAAAAAGGATTGCAAAATCTTTTGCAATAAATACCTGGAGGAGAAAACAATGGACGACGAATATTTAATGTCACTTTTCCATTTTCAGAAGAAGTACTCATTAATTGAACAACATGATGATGAGGTGCATTCAAAACACATTGTCCATCAACTCCAACTATTTCATCACCAGATTTTAAGATTCCATCATCAGCAGCTCCCCAGGCACAATGTAGAGCCTACAGCAACCTAGAAATATAATTTGTTACAACTTTAAAATTTATAGAAAATAAAAACAATTGAACAATTATTACTTCCCTAATAATAGGCAAAATATCTAAATTCTAATACCCCACTACTTTTACATAATCTTAAAAAAAAAAAAAAAAATTTAAATGAATCAAGCCCAATTGATCAATTAAAATGAATATATATTTATATAAATCAGAATTTTAAAAAATTTCTAGTAGTTAATTGGGAAAATAATCTATATAAGTTATTTATTGATAAAATATTTGTGGATATTTTAAGAATTCTTATTAATGAGATAATACATACATTATTACAATACATATGCACAAAAAATTTAAAACAAAATTAAAAGCAAAAATTTAATTATTGTCATCACTTTCAGAGACTATTAATTTTCTCTTCTTTTACAATATTACTTCCACAACTTGATAGCATTTGATGCTGTTTGGGTTAGATGAATTAGCAATAATTTCTGTTAGGCAATTTCAGTTAAATTTAATGTTAAAATCCTTAATTAAAAACTTATCAGTTTTAAATTAGACCTTTGTAGATAAGTTATACCTATTAGACTTTTGTATTCAGTTAAACATTGATTAATATTAAAATTGGAATAGAAGAGCTTTTTCCACATTAGGGTCAAAAGGAAGAAAGCACAATTAGAATATGTTAGTTGATATGCTTCGAGTTACAATTAAAACCATAAAACTTTTACCATGGTGCCAAAATGATGGCTAGAATATTGCATTGTTATAATTAACATTCATCATGTAATTATTGCTGTAATATCAACTGCATTTTCTCCCTTGCTGTAAATTTATAGAACATTTTTTAGCAGTGCATAAAAATTTACTTTTTTATACTGTGTCCAAGTTTGGAGCCCCATTAGTCAAGTATCTTAAACATGGGTTTCAAGTTGAAAAACTTTAATTATGAAATGCAAATTCATATAATTCTAAGGATTTCAATAACTTAAAAATTTATTTAAAAACTATGCAGACAGTTTTAATAACAATTAATGAAACAAAGAAAATTTTAGAAAAGAAAATTTTTAAATGAAACCTACGCAATTTTCTAACATGAAAAATTACCTGCGAGCCTTCTTTCTGTTCCACCTATGATTCGAAATCCAAAGCCATTTTCTTGCCTTTGCAATGTCACAGTTATATCAGCATAATTAATACTGTTCTCTTTTGATTCATCAACTTTGTAAAGAGAGTTTTGATATGCATTTCTATAATCACTGCTAAAATAAGGCACAGGTTGCTCATGCTCAAAGATGTTCCATGTTTGCGGGACAAAGTAGGGGGGATCTAATCTAGAATTTGAATTTGATGGTGTAGACAGAGGAAAATGTTTCTGAATGTTATTACCATATATGTCGGTATAGGTATACTGCAAAGAATCTTTAATAGAAGATCTGGTACCACCATTGGAAATGGACAATTCTGTAGATGATATGTTGGTACACACTTGAAGAATAGAAAGGTTGATTGTGCATAAAATTATTATTTGTATTTCTGATGGTGTATCTATCTTCATTCAAAGAATACAAAAATTGAATAACCCAGGTTAAGTTCCATTTGGAAGAGGTTGAAACATGAAATTGGCATTTGAATCATGTCAGCGATGAACATCCTCCCAAAGTGTCATGACTGTTAAAAATACTTGTTAGATTCAACAGATGGTTTCTGCGAAATTTCAATAGATGTATTTCTTGAAGATGTCCTGAAATAAAGTTTTGTTGAGCATTATCAGATAAGGACTACCAATAAAAGTCTTGGAAAAACTATCATCATCATCAGGATGAGATGTGTCCCTATAATTTGATTGTGCCAATCTCGACCTCGTCTGATCTGGTCCAAGAAGGATTTCCATGTGCTTTCCAGGACTGCATTCCAGTAAATCGATTAGAAAGACTATAATCGATTGGATGTTGGATATAAAAGGGTTTCGATGTGATCTGAGCTGGCATAAATTTGTTTCCAGTGTTATTATTTTTGATGATCAGATGAAGACATGGACCAATTTCTAGTATCTACAAGAGGAGTTTTTGGCCTGGCAATCATGACAGGTTCTTTATCTCTAGAGCTGTATAATTCTGCTGTTGGAGTTTTACTTCTGTATGAAGATCCATTAGATTTATTATCTGAAAAACATTACATAATCTTTAAAAATTTATGTTTTAATTAATAAATGAAAAGCAGTAACCCGGGAAGAAAAATATCATTTATGTATCTTCTGACACAATGTTTACATTTTTTAAAAGTATAAATTATACATAACAATCATAGAATAGATAAAAAATAAAATAAAAACAATCATCTAAAACAAGCATTTACTGAAGCAGAGTATAAGAAAACAAATACAAATTTTGTCCATAATTAAATAAACAAAAGGGCCATATCATCTTTAAAATCCTTATATAAAAGGAGTTAAGCATTAAAATATAAAGATTATAAAATAAAAAGATTGAAATTTATGTTAAAAAATATTATAATTAAATACATTAAAATAATTAAGAAAAATAAAAATTTAAAACCATTTTAAAATGAAAAATAAATGCTAAGATTTAATTTTAAAAAACATGAAAATAACTCTTATCCTTGAATTGCTGAAAGATGGTGAATGGATTAATGTTTCCTGGTGTATTGTGCTATTTCTTGTTGGCTTGCTGCAAGATGAAAGCTTTTAATTACAAGGAAATCTTTGCTTAAAACAAATAAAACTATTTTTATGAAAAGTATATAAGTATTAACAAAAGTTTATAATTTGTAAAATAATAAAGGTGATATGTAATTTTGTATTTGACAAATTTTATAATTATATACAAAATATTTTCATTTATTTTCTTTTTTATTCTGGTAGAATTGAAAACCAATAGGAATTAATAAAAACTTTATAGAATAGAAATATTTTATTTTCTCTAAATTATCATAAAAAGCAGCACTTCCAATTTAAAAGTAGTGAAATAGCCAATCCTGGTATAATGTTATGTCAGGCTAATTGTTATATCTAAATGTACTGAAAAAATTGAAATGATTGAAAAAAAATTTATATATTACGTCAAAGATATTTTTATTTACAGCATTATTGAATAAAGGAAAATTTCCAGTATTTTATGAAAGTATATTTGAGAATAATGAGGCAGTGAAGAGTATTCATTTACAAATTTTCCAAGACACAAAAAATGCTAACAGCCTATAAAATTATATCAAGCAATTCATATAAAAATAGTTTTTTGTAAAAGATGAAATTTTTATAAATTTTTATTTAATAAGAACTTTAAAAATAAAATTATGAATAATATTTCCTATTTATATGCAGTATTCCAACACTGACGCATACCTTAGAGCGCACATTTCTGAGGGAGAAAAGAATCTCCTCTGAACAATAATTTTTCTGCGGCTTCATTACAAGGAAAAGTGGGTCTTTCAAAGAAAGCTGAACAACATCTTTCAGCGAAACAATGCATGA
>BPLR01002679.1:0-10427 GCA_021605095.1 Caerostris extrusa | reverse complement strand
GATAAAATATTCCATTCAATGATAACTATTAAACTGTTTGGTTTGAATACTGAAATGGTCTACCTGATGAAATTATGTGTTGTTTCTTATCCCACTTGGCAGGCAGCAACATCTTGACCGTGTTACAGATGACGTTGTAATCCATTGGTTTGTTTGTTTATTTCCCATGTTTGTTCTCCAAAACGTTTGATGTGATTTCTCTAGGAAGACAATCTTATTTTCAAAGGACACGTTTGTAGATGGGTTATATTTTTTTGTGCACAAAAGGAATATATATTTTTGAGATTGCATAAAAGAATAATAAGTGAATTTTTTTTTACTGGAATATTTGTCTGGATAAACAATTTGACGTGTTACAAGTAAAAAAAAACAAATTAATTGCTAAATTATTCATGTATGCTCTTTTATTAAAATGTTTGGGGCGCTTAAAAAATAAAGTAAAGTAACTTATTAATTAAATGAAAACTAAAGATTCTCTCCCGGAGCCTGAAATGGTCGAGTGGCTAGCTTTCTGGCGCTCGGTACCAGCAGGTTTCGGGTTCGAGTCTCGGCGGTGCCATGAATGTTTGTAGTGGTTCGGAATCCACTTTAAGCCGTAGGTACCGGCCTCATATGTCTGTAAAGAGCGCCGCGGAGTAAAAAGTCCGACTTCTACCTACGGGCGCTCCGTCACAACAGAAGCTGCCCCCTTTTCCCTCCATCCATGAGTAGATTACTCATGGGATGGGATTTCCGTCCCCCTCGCTGCAGGACATTGAGGATTAGCCACAACAACAACAGATTCTCACCCACTAATTGCTCATAACATCCGATTATAGAAAGCTAATGAAAAAAAAAGCATGTAATTGTCACTTGTTAAAGAAAACACGAAAACGCTCTTTTATCTACTTTTCCCATAATTTATATTTTTTAATGAGACTCGTCGAAGACTAAAAGGTCACGGAGAGGAAGAATGCCGGACAAGGAATCACGAACGACTGCCCTTGTACGGACGTCTTGGAGGAAACAACAGAGGGATAGGGGGGGGGGATGCGAAAGTGTTTGAGTTAATTTCAGTTGAAAAGAAGGAATGCAAGAGAGAGCAGAAGACACTCAAACACTGGCTGTTCTTATGTTCTTTTTATTCGCCCGGTGTCTTTTTTCATCTAATTGATTACTTGGAGCTTGTTACTTGCATGGAAATGGCACTTTCTGGAAGAATTTGTCTGTTTTTTCTTGGATGAGTAATCCGCCATGTTACAGATGACGATGTAATCCACTGGTTTGTTTGGGTTTTTTTTCCGTGATCGTTATCCAAAACGTTTGATGAGATTTCCTTTGGAAGACAATGCTTATTTTGCTTATAGAACGTTTTGTTTTATACGTGGATGTTGTGTTATTTTCTCTAAAAAGCAATATATAATATTTTTTTGAGATTACATAAAGATAATAATGAATGTAATTTTTCTTAACAGGAATTTTTATCTGGATAAGCTATTTGACATGTTATATATTATAAAAAAATAAATTATTGCCAAATTACTCCCGTAGGCCTTTTATTAAAACATTTGTTGTGTTTTTTGGATAGATAATTTTATTTGAATGTAATACATTTAAATTATTTTTACTGTTTAATTAATAATTTAATGTTAAACAAGATAAATTGTTTGAACTAAAAAAATATCTGGAAAGTTAGTTTAGCATATTAGATAATTACAAAATACAATGCGACTATATATATATATAGTTTATTTTGAATTTACTGCAGTTATATACAGTTTAAATAGTGTACAGTTATATTACAGTTTATTTTGATGACTGCATTTTTTGATATATACAGTCTATTTGACTTTTGTTTGAAATACGACTGGCATGCATCAAAGACTTTGAAAATTAAATAAATAACAAAAATTGCAGAGAAATACCACAACAAAGTTGAAACATGCCGTAATAGCATTATTCGAAAAGCCCAGACAATGTAATATTTATAAAATATCCTGTGAAAAGGCCAAAAAGAAAGTTCTTTGGACATATTTTCTAAACGTCAAATTTGGTTTGTCAGGTAGAAGTAAGATGAGACACACAAAAAAAAAAAAATAATAAATGTTCATTTACATATGCATGTCCTTTAATTGCCTTTTTGTATCTGTATATATATTTTACTAAAAGCAGTGTTTAAATTATTTTATAAAAATCCTTATGACAAGAAGCATTTTACATTTGAATGAATTAATCATTTCTCTTTAATTCTTATTACAAAAATTCGTTTTTTATGTCCTATTTGTTATTAGTGCAAAGACGCTTAAAGCCACGTACTGAGGCGAAAAATAAATGAATGCCAATTGTATTTTTATGTTTATTAAATAATGAGATGATCAATGTGATTCATCTGACTTGAAAAAATCTTAGATGAAATAATTTATTTTCTGGATGAGTAATCCACATATTATTTATTTTTATTTTTTAAATACTTACAATCTTGAAAATTAGGTTGGCATGTTAGATAATTACAAAATACGTTTTGGCTATATATATATGTATATATATATTGTTATATTTTTATAACTTGAGACACGTGTTGTTGGGAGGAAAAATGTAATTGGTTTTATTTTGGTTTGTGAATTTTGTTTGAAATACAACCATGCATCAAAAAGTTTGAAAATTAAATGAACAGCAAAAAACATCCCAGAGAAATATCACAACAAAGTTGAAATATGCCGCAATAGCATTGTTTGGAATCCCCATACAATGTAATATTGATAAAATATACTGTGAAAAGCCAAAAAGATAGTAAGAGAGTCGTGGAGTAAAAGTCAGACTTCTATCTACGGGTGCTCCATCACAACAGAAGCTGAACCCTATCCTTCCATCCATGAGTAGGTTACTAATAGGATGGGATTTCCGTCCCGCGCTGTAGGACATTGAGGATTAGTCACAACAACAACAGATTCTCACCCACTAATTGCTCATAACATCCGATTATAGAAAGCTAATGAAAAAAAAAAAGCATGTAATTGTCACTTGTTAAAAACAAACAAAACTCTTTTATCTACTTTTCCCATAATTTATATTTTTAATGAGACTAGTCGAAGACTAAAAGGTCACGGAGAGGAAGAATGCCGGACAAGGAATCACGAACGACTGCCCTTGTAGGACGTCTTGGAGAAACAACAGAGGGATAGGGGGATGCGAAAGTGTTTAAGTTAATTTCAGTTGAAAGAAGGAATGCAAGGGAGCAGAAGACACTCAAACACTGGCTGTCTTTATGTTCTTTTATTCGCCTGGTGTCTTTTTCATCTAATTGATTACTTGGAGCTTGTTACTTGCATGGAAATGGCACTTTCTGGAAGAATTTGTCTGTTTTTCTTGGATGAGTAATCCCCGTGTAACAGATGACGATGTAATCCACTGGTTTGTTTGGGTTTTTTTCCGTGATCGTTATCCAAAACGTTTGATGAGATTTCCTTTGGAAGACAATCTTATTTTTATAGAATATGTTTATAGGATTTTTATTTTTTTTCTCAAAAGAAATATATATTTTTTGAGATTACATAAATATAATCGTAAATGGTATATTTTTTAACTGGGATTTCTGTCTAGATAAACAATTTGACATGTTAAAGATAAAATCAATATTTTATTATTAATTTATTTATGTATGGTCTTTTATTAAAACATTTGGTGATCATTTTTCTAGAAGATAATATTTTTAAATATAATCTATTGAAATTATGTTTACTTTTTAATACGTAATAGTAAACTATATAAGATATTTGAACTCATAAATAAATACTTACTATCTGGAAAATTAATTTAGCATGTTAGGTAATTACAAAATACAACGTGACTATCTGGAATGTTCATTTACAACGTTACATGCTCATTTTATTTCATTTACAATATGCAACGTTAAATGTATTTCAATTAATTGCTTTTGTACCTATATATTTTACTAAAAGCAATGTTCAAATTGTTTTAAAAATCCCTGTAAGAATAGGATTTTGTCCATGAGAATGGATTAATCAATTTTCTCTTTATTTCTTATTTAAAAAATCGTCTTATAGGACCTATTTGGTATTAGCATAAAAGGTTTAAGGCCATCTACTGAGGTGAAAAATAAATGAGTGCCGATTGTATCTTCATGTTTATTCAATAATGAGATGATCAATGAGATTCATCTGCCTTGAAAAAACTCTTAGATAAAATAATTTATTTTCTGCATGAGTAATCCACATATTATTTATTTATTTACGTGGAAAGTTACTCTTGACAAAACAACATAATTGGATGTTCTACTCCAAATCTTGATCTTAAAAATGTTTAATGGGATATATTTAGAAAATAATATTTAAATTTCCATTTTTGAGCGTAAGAAAAATATGGCTCTAAATTTATCAGAGGATAATCTTAATGCACACGAAGAAAGATATTTCTTTGTTGATGTATTTTAATTAAAAATATTTTAGCATATTGTTGAAGATAAAGCAATCCATTGGTCGTATATACTTTTTTTTTTGCTTATTCTATTAAAATTTCGATAGAATTCATGTGGATTTACATTATATTTTAATAATTTTTATTTTAAAACTCAGTCTTGTAAGCTATAATAAAGGAATTTTTTACTAACACGAAGAAATGAATTTAAAAGAAATAATTATAAGATATTTGTTTTTTTCTATTTAAGTTTGTAATGTTGAAATAATATTTTTTTACTTACTATTTCTGTTTTAAAAGAGAAATGACAAGTTTTCAATGCACGAGCTCACAAAACTAAGTAAAATAAACATATCATCGAGTTAACACTCGTGGCGAATATCCGACCATAACTTTTGGACATTTATCGATGCTGCTAAAAAAATTCTCGAAGAAATAAGACTGTTTATAAGTTAACAAAAACACAAGACAAAATTCATGAAATTCCAGTATCTTTCAGTGAAACCATTTAAAAGCTACAAAAGTATCCGGTAGACAGGGACAAATAAGTTTTTGTGCAATGAATCTGACATTTTTATATCTAAACTATATTTAATTTCTATATTTTTTATATTTTTCTTTTCTATATTTTTTTTTCATTTTACATTTTTTTTATTTCTACATTTTTTTTTATACTTTTTTTTTTTTTTTTTACTTTTATTTTTTTTTATCTATATTACTTGAATTTGTAATTTATTTGTCATTGTTTGAACAAAATTGTGATTTGAAAAGTAAACTGCATTTAATTTCTTAAATATCATTTCCATATCATGAAATATCACGAAATGAAATCCCAAGTTCCTTAAAATAAAATATTTTCCATAGCTGACATTTGTTTTAGTTACACAAAAATCAGGTGAAAAATGAATAAAGTTTAGATGAGAAAATGTTTATAATATATTTAAGTGTTTATCATTTTATAGAAAACAAAAAAGGAATTTTTTAAAATTTTCTAAGATTGTTAGTTTACATTTGCTATTAATATATTATGCTGTTGTTCTAATACAGCTGGCAGTACAGTAAGTTAATCTTTATGGAATAAGCAAAATCTGCACTGCTGTTACTTATTTAGCACTAACCAGGGGGCGTGTATATAGTTTGAATTTATGCTACGGACACGAGTAACACTACCCCCACAACACTCTACGATCCTATTAGGACCGGGACCTATGGTTCTAAAATGGAAAATGGACACTAAAACATCCATGGCACACCTTGGATTCGAACCCGTTACCTGTGGTACCGAGAGCCAGAGCGCTAGTCACTCGGACCTCAGGCCCTTTATTATATTGATGTAATATAGAACTTAATTTATTTTATTAATTTTTAACTAATATGACTAATGTCTAGAATTGTTGATTAAATACAATGAGATCCTAAAATGAAATTTATAATTAAAAATACATGTTAAAATAATATAATTAGTTCAACTAATATTAACACAGTTAATAATTGCTTTATTATGACATTAATTATATAAAATCATAGAATATAATATATTATTTATGATAATTAAACTTTAGGATATGATATTCATAATTTTAAGCATAACTTCTCAACAGCAATTAATCTTCACTAAATCGCGTTTAATAGAGACAAATGTGACTCACACCAAATTCTTACACATAAGATCAAGCTGATTCATTAATTTAAACAGCTTACCAACATTTCTAATTACTTTCCAGAACAACTGACGAAAGTTACGTTTATGGAATTTGAACCTTTACTTGTTAGGTAAAATATTAGTATCAAACGTGTGTAATAACTGCAAAAATACTCCAGGACTTCTGGAACTATATATACCAGGAATTTCCTCTAATGCATTAGTAACTTTGGGCTGGAAAAACCATATTATTGGTTAAAGTCTGTAGCTTTGATATCTGCAGCTATGTGTGTGTAGGATGTGAATTCCGGTTGAAACTTGAATGGAGGCGTGCTTTTGTACTCCGTCACAACTACTAGGTCACGTGATTCTCTTTCAAACCCGAAGGCTAATGAAGTGCAAGGTGTGTGTTCCATTAACAGTAAGCCTTCCGTCTCATTTCTGCAAAGGTAGTTGCATCACTCTGAAACCAAGTTTTCAATTTCAGCTGAGAACAGAGAAAGGCTCAGATGTACACTCAAGAACATTCATTGATTAATAAATATTATTAAATTTCTTTAATATTTTGTAGCAGTTTGGCAGTTCAAATTCATTTTTTAAACACAAATTAAATTTTTGCATTTCAATTCTCCCCCATTTAAATTTAGTTTTTATTTATTTGTTAGTACTTAGTACTTGTACGTGATGTATTGAAATGGAACGTATACGATTTTGATATACTATAAATGATATATGCAGAAATATACAAGATGTATGCATTCTTTGAATTTTTCATATATTGTCAACAAAAGTATGCATGTACACTTTGATACAAGTCCATATTTACATCGTCAAAAGGGAGCACAACATGTATTTATGATTATACATTACGTATATGTAATTAATTATAAAAATACACGAATAAAAAATACTAAAAATATATATGTAATTAAACATATACATGAAAACCCGGGAACATATAATTATACATTTACATATGGGGGAAATATAATTACAATATATACAAATAGGAAGGAAATATTTACCTGACGTACCTACGCACGTATAAGTATTTAAACACTTTTGTATGGATATATGTGTGTGTAAGTTTAAGTATATGTATATTGTATTGTATTAATTTAAACAGCTTACCAACATTTCTAATTACTTCCAGAACAACTGACGAAAGTTACGTTTATGGAATTTGAGCCTCTACTTGTTAGGTACAATATTAGTACCAAAGGTGTGTAATAGCTTACTCCAGGACTTCTGGAACTATATACAGGAGGGATTTCTTCTAATGGATTAGTAACTTTGTACTCGAAACCATATTATTGGTTAAAGTCTTTAGCTTTGATATCTGTAGCTCTATGTTGTCAGATGTGAATTCCGGTTGAAACTTGAATGGGGCGTGCTTTTGTACTCCGTCACAACTACTAGGTCACGTGATTCTCTTTCAAACCCGAAGGTTAATGAAGTGCAAGGTGTGTGTTCCATTAACAGTAAGCCTTCCATCTCATTTCTGCAAAGGTACTTGCATCTCTCAGAAACCAAGTTTTCAATTTCAGCTGAGAATAGAGGAATGTTCAGTTGTTACAGTCAAGAACATTTAATGATTAATAAATATTATTGAAATTCCTTTCAGGCGTGTACAGGTAATTCACTCGTACAGTTGAAATTCACTATTTTACAAATTAACATTTTTGCATTTCTAAATTCCCCGAATTTCTGTATGGCTACTCATTTATGCATACATTTTTATGTATATGGATGTAAAATTGTTTTATTTAATTTGAAATATAAAAATATAAATTTAAATTGCAAAAAGTGATTATAAAATGAAAAAATGGTGAATTTGGCTTGTAGAAATGTGAATTTGGACCGTCAGAACGGTACTGTTTATATTACTGGTGTAAATTTCGTTAGCTTGTAAGATTTCCAGTAATTTTAAATTTTTTGCAGCTATAATTTTGATGATTTAGCTTTATTAATGCACATGACTAAAAAAAAACGGCACCTGATATTTTTGATATATACCACATTCATTTTTTATGTTTAATAAAATAACTCAATAGTAAGTCACATTTTTATTTTAACAAAAGAATCAGTTAATATCAAATGATATTACTTCAAAATGTGATACAAATATTTGAACTTTTCGAGCAAGCTTGATATCAATACCATAAATTTGTTTTCTTGTAAATAAAGAGTGGTCCTTAATCTAATGATTTTCGTCAAATTTACTGATGTATTCAAAAAAATTGTTTTCCTATGATGCATGATTCCTGTCGCCGTATGTTTCTTTCCTGTAGATAAATTCGTTCACAAAAATATCAGATTAATTAAAAATATTTAATTAAAGCTTTTATTAAGCTTTGGTTAAAAGTCTTCTATGTTAATCTTGATGTAATATTTTTGATTTTATTCAACAATAGCTGATTTGAAAACATAATCACTGTTACGAATAATAATTGAAAAACATAATGAATCAGTATTACCACTAGTACGTAATTTCTTAGATAAATATTATATTAATATATTTTTGATATTTGAAATTTTAGTAGACATTGTCATGAAATGTCAAACAGCATTACCTCAATATTTGCAATACCATTGAAGAACAATTAATATCAAATGCTTAAATTGTAATATAGAGTTTTCTACTTTTGCATATAGAAAATCTTTACATAACATTTAAACTTTTAAACATTTTCATTTAGTTCATTATAAAACACATTCTATGTTAATTTATTTTGTTTTAATATTAATTCTTAAATCAATTTAAATGTTACCAAGTTAAAAATGTTACTTAAAAAATGCAATTTGGGATTTTACAAATCTTATCCAGTTTATTTCATTATTAAGAAAAAAAACCAAATTTACATTTAAAATAATTTGCTGTACGTATACATAAATCAAAAAGTTAAGCAAACTTTGTTTATAGAAAAAATAAGGTGAAAATTTCAAATAGCTTAAAATAGACGAACATATTTTTTTAAAATTTAAATTAAAACATAAATGCAGATAATTATGCTAAAAATGTGAGATAATTAATTGTAACTACAAACATGAATATCAGTTTATTAATAATTTTTTTATAATTGTATAAAGTAATTTATTTGAAATATCCAGAAATAGAAACATATCTTTTAATAATTATCTATGATAATAATGAAAATGAATAATCCACCAATCATTATTTTCACAAGTTTGAATAATTTATTAATATAGAATAAAATTAAAAGGCTTCATAACTAATGTCAAAAATGCCTCTGCTCATTAAATTAAATGAAAGTAATAAAAAATTCTTATTAAATTTCACGCAAACTAACACTGATGTTTTGACATAAAACTTCTTGCGTATGAGAAACAGCTAATTAGCATCTATAATTAGTTAATAACTAAATTTGCATTATTTTGATATGAAGATTAAGTAATTAACTATATAATCAAATCCATAATTCCTTTTATGCTGTCAAGCGAATTTATATTTGACAATATGAACACACTTTTCTAAGAAAATCCATTTTTCATTTACATAAATGTCAATATACTGTCTTGATAAATTATTTATGCAGAATTTGCCAAATCTAATATGTAATATCGAATCTTTTTATTCTTCCATTGAGATCTTTTATTTCAGTTCTCAAAATTTAAGATAATATGATTAAAATACTGCCAACCCTTCTGTAAACGCATTTTAATACGCCCTAAATACACAAATCTAAAAAAAAAATAATCATGCAATTTAATAAGCTTTAAAAATGAGTTTATAATTATTTTGTGTTTAACTTTTCCATACTTTCGATCATTTACTGTCTGAATAGATATTGATTTTTTATTTTACTTTTTAATTGAGAATGTAACAGAGAATTTTCTTAAAAGGATGCAAATAAACCCATTAAATGATGGGAGAAATAATTCATGGACAGAAAGAGAGCCTCCTTTTGAAAACAGCCTTTTAAGAAAGTAAATAGTTATGTTTAATGAATCAGAAATAACGAAAATGCATTTCTTGGGAACTTGAATCCATTATGTAGTAATTCAAAGCCATTCAGACAGTTCAGGAAGCAAATACAAAGGGGAAAAAAATCTGCTTTTATTCAGTAAAGCATACATAATATAGAAAATGAAATTGTTTGACTGAATTATTAGTGCACTAACTAATAACCGTGCTTTGTTTAGAATATTGAAACTACTCGTACCACCCAAAAACCTAAAGTAAAAGCATTGACAGTAGAATAGAATTTTTATTACATTCGTTCTTAATATATGTTATAGCGATGATTTTTAAACAATAAATAAAATGCAAATATATTTTAATTTTAATGACTGGTAGCACAATTATAATGAATGTCAAATTTAAAATATTCCATTCAAAGATAACTATTAA
>BPLR01002678.1:0-31965 GCA_021605095.1 Caerostris extrusa | reverse complement strand
CTAAATTTTAAACACAAAATACTTTATGAAATTTCATTATATGTATACAATATATTTTTATAAACAATATATTTCTAATAATATTTTAACGTAAAAAAACAACATTTCAAAGGATTCAGCTAAAAACTATAATTTGCACCTATTGTTTAAATATATCAACCTCTAAAAAATAATAGTTTAATTAATGAAATACAAAAATTGTAAATGTTACATACTAAATGTTAAACACAACATACTTTATGAAATTCTATTATATGTATACAGTATATTTTTATAAACAATATGTTTCTTATAAATTTTACATACTAAACAAAATTTCAAAGGGATTCAGCTGAAACTAATGTAATTTGTACTTATTGTTTAAATATATCAACCTTTAAAAATAATATTTTAATTAATATTATACAACAATTGTAAAAAAATTATTTTCATACAAATGTTAAACACAACATACTTTATGAAATTCTATTACACGTAAACAATATATATGGTGTCAACTTTAAAAATTTGAAATAAACATTTTTATGTATAGATTATTAATATCAAATAAAATCATACATTCCAATTACATTACTAGTTAAAGTATAAATTTTTAAAAAACATAATTGAAAAAAAAAAATACTATCATTAATAAATGTAAACTACCGATCTTTTTTCTTATATTTCAAGTGCATTGTTTTCATAGCTAATGTAGAGTTGATATCCATTAGATTGTCCCATGCATCTGACCCAAACACTTCTTCCTCATGTTCTAAAATAAATTCTTCTACAACAGTTTTTAAATTCGTATCTTTGGACGTATCGGCTAAAAGTAGAAGTTTGCTAGCATTGGATGCATTGAGATTATCCATCAAGAAAGAGGAACACTTGTCCTTCAGTTGTTCCACTTTGTATTTATTAGCTGCTTTCAAGAGTTCGTAGGCAATCTCCAACTCAAGACCTTCTACGACATCAGTATAGAAGAACAGTAACAAGCGATGCACAGCGTCATCTTCCAAGTCCTCCATATCAACAGAATCAACCACATCTTTCTCTTCATCTGTAAACAAGGACCTAAATTTCTGAGATCTGGCTGCCAAAACTGCCTTGTGGGCCGGAAAGCTCCTGGTTTTCGTCTCCAGTGACACATCGCAGAGGACCTTTTCGTTGTAGAAAGACATGAAGTCACTAGCAATACTGTGAGAGTTGGGCGATCCTTCAATAGTGAAACCATCTCTAATCGGTGTTGATTCAGGTATCAAGTGGAGTCCATACACAGTCTTCTCAATTTTCTCGAACTCTAATGCCACTGAAAAAGTGCACTCGCATCTTAGTGTCAGACTGTTTTGGGGCAAATAGTCGTCGCTCTTTTCCATCAGTTTTTTCTTCGAGAAGAGTAGAGGAACATTCAGAGCATCTTTCTTAATCAAATCGAATCTGTTGTCTGCTCTGCCGCACTTGACCAGATTTCTTGAGGCATCCAACAAGTAAATCTTGCATGAAACTACTTCTATCTCTTTAATGGCGGGCTTGATTTCAACCATTAATTTTTCTTCACAACAAGAGCCATCTGTTGCTATCACATCCACCAACACAGACGATCTTCCCATCGAACTGGACTCGACCTCAACAGTACCCATGTGACATGGTACCTGGTTGCAGAAATCTTCTACGATATAGGCAAAAGAAAGTGTCTCGATCTGAATTCGAGTTCGAGCATGACTCTGCGCTTCACCGCCATTTCCACCAAGCGTAAATAATTTACAGCATACTGTCAAGGTATCTTGTGGCAGATACAAATCTTTCTTTTCAATCAGCACTTCGCTTCTTGGTGCAAAACGCGATTTTCCATATCCTGAACCGTTTTTAAAAAATTCATTTTTGCCAGCTTTAAACAGATTTGAACCATCGGGGGCGAGAAAAGAAAGTTCGTAATTCACCTCTATGACAGGCGGGCCGTCGTCAAGTTCTTCCCTTTGTAGATAAAAGCTGATGAAGTGGTAATCTTCGTAACCTCTAGGGTACAAGCACAGAGTCCAAGCCGTTTTCTGCATCAAATCCACTACGAACACAGGACTGACCAGTTCCTCGCCAAATTTGTGCCAACAGTGGGAGTAGTTTTCCACACGCCAAATGAATGTGAATTCGTTCCGTGCTTTCGTAACCAGACTCGCCATTTTTTCGACCAGTTGAAAAGCCCACATTCATCACAGTGGTTTCTCCAGCGGAACTGAAACGTTTCAGTCGTCGTTCTTCAATAACAAGTTCCAACGACGGGAAATTCCCCTTCCGATATCGTGCGCAGCTTTCGCTACTTCCTCGTAGTCGAAAAAAGAAATAAAATGCAGTTGGGAGAAAATGATTGGCTGACGAACTGAGTGACGTATTCGTCTAAAGATAAAATTCTGAATACTGTTATCGTTTTCGTCAGTTGGTGATAAGCTGTGTTGTCTCCAGTATTAGCTTTTGCAAGCCCAGTTTGGGGTTCCGTTGCACGTACAAATTTCGAAATTATTCAAAGGCTTGAGAACAAAACTCTCAGAATGTTAACGAATTCACCCTGGTACTTTCGTAATGACGATATTAGACGAGATCTCTCGATTCCAAGTTTAAGACAATTTGTTCACAAAATTTCTACTCAATTCTATAATGATATGCGAAACATCAATAACCCTGTATTAAATGTCCTACAAAATTACGATTATGATATTTCTTCCCACAAATATAGCAAAGGACCGCGCACTGTTCTAAATATTTTAAATTAATTCCTTACAACTGCCTAGATGAAAAAAAGTTCGCTTTCCTCTAAGCTATTTTTCTCCTAATTTGACCTTTGCTCATTCTGTTTTACTACATGCAACTGATTTCATCAACATCTACATTGAAATTTTTGTTATTTTTCATTTTTATAATTTTATTAAATAAATAATTCTTTTTAAAAAAGGGCATTTAATTATCTATTTTGCTTATTAACTCAAAGGGCATGAGACCACCGCTATGTTTCAACATTTTACAATAAAGGAGCTAGTGGCCGCGTCAAGGATCTCGTAATAATCTACAATAAGAAGCTGTGTTATCGAATAATAGCATTTTTTGTTATTCCAAACTTAAAATATAATTTTAATACAGCCACGCACACAAGAAAACCTATACAATTACGGAGTTCAAGGTGGTTTTAAGAACTACGAAAACCTCCACATCTTAAATTAGTTAAAACATTAGCACTATTAAATGAAATTGTTTCAATTAATGAATAAAAAGAAAAGAAAATTAAACAATTAAATTTAAGAAGAACATCTCTTTGCTTGAGAACAATTAAACAAGGGATGGAAAAAGCTAAAGCTATCGGTACAATTAGGAGTCCGTTGGCGATGCCTTCCTCCCCCCTCAAAAAAAAAAAGTTAAAGTTAAAATTTAAAAAAAAAATTAAGATAAAATAAAAATGAAAATAAAAGGAATTTACAATAAAAAATATAAAAATAAAAATACATAAAGTGCATCAAAGTTAACACAGACAATAACAAACAACATACAAAATTAGTCTTCAATTGTGGTCTTCGGTTCGCCGGTAGATGGCGCCATCATTCTTGATATACATTTCAAAAACCCAACCAAAGTCGGGAAAAACAGTTTTTTTTTTTTTTTTTTTTTTTATATTTTTTTCTTTTTTAATTTGATTCTTAATATTAAAAGCAAGTTAGAATAGTGCAATAAGTATTTAAAATTTAAGATTTGACCAGAGCTATTAAGATTAACTATTGAATTAAAAATTTAAAAGATCTATACAATTAATATACGTTATACAATTATCTAATTTATACTTTCATTTCTTTATAACAAAAAACAAATATTATAATATAATGGATTACAAAATATTTGATATATGTTATCAGATTAAGTCTTTAAATCGTTTGGTAATCGTAGTAGAAGTTGTTCGTAGTCTTTGCTTCGATTTTTGTAATAAACTAGGTAAAAGTGATTAATTAAATATTATTTATTTATGTCAAATATTTATTTTGAGATAGTCATGCCTAAAATGTTTATTAACAAATATGTATTGATCCACTGACAAGTATTGGCGCAGTTTAATGAATTATTTACCATCCAGTAATTAAATTTAATTAATTAATTTTAGTTTTTTTAGATTTAAGTTGCATATATCTACCAATAGATGGCGCCAGATAAACTTTAAAAAATGAATGAAAATTATTTATGAAGGACTTTCTACGATATAGTGAAAAAAAGTAGGAATTGACTTTAAAATTTTTTTTTTTTTTTTTATATATTACTAGTTCTTATTTTTAATATCAGTAATGTTTTATTTATTATTAATGTTCTCAGTAATGTTTTTATTTATTTATTTATTTTTTTTTTTGAGATGCTGTCTTATTTGTATCTACTACTAAATTATTAATGTATTATGTTTAAAATTAAAACAAATGTTTATATTATTTTTAATAAAAAAATAAAATGACGCTATTTGTATATATATCATTGCATTAATTTTATCAATAGATGAAAAATTATGTAAATATGAATCTTGCATTCAGGTTAGGACATCACCAGATAAATAACATCAGCTAGGATATTTTAGTCTACAATACAATTGAAAACGTTGAAAACAACGAATTTTATGAAACAGGAATATTTTTCCTTTTTAAATCTTTTCTCAGAATAAGAAAATCTACCGTCATGATAAATTACATACCAGATTAAAAAAATATCAAAAGAAAATCGACAATTTATAATTATTAAATACTAGTATGACTCGCCATTGCCCGGTTACAGAAAATAATGTAGATTTCTTTTGACCAATTTTATTAGGATACAAGTAATCAAAAAAATTTTAAAGTCAATTCCTACTTTTTTTCACTATATTGCCGAAAGTCCTTTATAAATAAAGTTGAATTTTCCTCTTACATCTGGCGCCATCTATTGGTAGATACTTGCAACTTAAATCTAACAAAAAAACTAAAATTAATTGATTAAATTTAAACAATGAATTAATATTTGAAAAAACTGTATTAACATCCAGTGTCATCCACTCAAGTTCAAATACATTTTTTTTTTTTTAAACTTGTAGTGGATGAATAAAAAGTATTTGATTAACGACTGAAAATTTGAACAAGACATATATAGGGAGTGTGTGAGCTAATAGTAGGAATTGAAATGAAAAAAAAAAAAAAAAAAAAAAAAAAAACTTTCAGTATTAGAATTCTTAGTTTTTAATTTTATAGCTAATTTTCTATAGAAAATTTGCGTATTATTTTATTAAAAACCCGGTGCACGTTGTTACGCATCAGAAAATAAAATAAATGAATTTTTAGTTAAGTGTTTGTGGATAAACAATATTATATTCCATTTGGTAAAAAAAAAAAGAAAAATTTTGTTTGCTTTTCCAATCTGGAACGATCAACACATTTTACCATGACACATTTTACAATTTACAATGAGAAAAACACGAATTTTTTAAAATATAACCCAGCAATGATTAGTGATTGTCCTTCGGCTGGGTTAATTGAACTACTGTGTCCAAAAAGTAAGACCAATTTTCAATTTAAAATTCCCGGGGCTTATGGAATTTAGATTTTTTTGTCTTTTTTAGGTTGCTGGCATTGTCCTTCACATTTGTGTGAAATTTCACATCAAAATATTCGTAAGTGTTTGAGTTACACTTGGCTTTGTAGACGCTAAAACTGATTCCGGCGATTTTTGAAATGTCTGAATAAATTGAGCAAAGAACCTGCATTCAATTTTGTTTGCGGAAACGTATAGAATGTTGCAGAAGGCATTCAGTGAGCATTCCTATATCGGAAAGAAATGTTTACAAGTGGTTTAAACAGTTCAAAGAAAGCAGAGAAACGCGTTGTAGACGAAGAACCCTCTGGTCGACAATCCACCTCAACTGACGAAGCTCAGGTCCAAAAACTTAAAGATTTGGAGCTTGCGAATCGCGATTTACAATTAGAGGCCTTGCTGATGATCGAGGGATCGATCAAAAGAATCGGTCAACTCCATTTTGGGCCTCAAACGCGTCAAATCTGGTTTGATACCGAAAACACTGAATGCGCCAGCTCATACTGCATTGATTCTGCGTGACTTTTCACCAAAAGTAAAATCCATATCGTTCCTCAACCACCGTATTCACCTGATTTAGCACCTTGCGACTTCTGGCTATTCCCTAAACTCAAAAGATCACTCCGTTGACACCGATTAAACAGATTCCACTTTGAAGGCCATCCCTGCCGATGATTTTTAACATGCATTGAGGATTGGGAAAAAAAGTTGGCACGAATGCATTGTGTCCGGCGGGGATTACTTCGAAGGCGATAAAATAAATTTGGAAGAATAAATAAAGGGTTTTGGAAAAAAATAATTGGTCTTACTTTTCGGGCACAGTAGTAATTGCGAAAGCAAAGTGCACTTGCAATTGTGATGGTTGCAAATGGGTAGGAATCATTGGGAAATGAGAAATCAGTACATCTTCATTTTTACTTCAGTTTTTCATTTTAAAGTAAAGCCGGGTTCCGTTGCACAACTTTGGGGATCTATATTTCGAAGGAGCTTTGTTGGTGCACCAACTTTCAATGTTAATATGAGTGCTGGTATTTCAGATGTCTGCAAAGAATTAAGAAACTCAATTGAACAGTCCACAGTTTAATATGTACAACAGATTTGTATGTCAACAGTTAACAGTAAAGTTGTAATTGAATTAGATCATTTATATTTGCGTCATCCTTCTTCGTACCTAAGATTGCATGTCCGCAAAAAAATTGCAATTTTTGTAATTACTTAAAATGTTCGTGAAAACCATCTTTACTAAATCTTCAACTGTAGGTTGAATTTCACAAAAGGTAAACTGAAACGATATCTCACATTTTAAATCATGATCAATTGGAAACTTGGAAACCCATAACTGCCCCTCCTCCCAGACTTTGCCAAAGGTTAGTTGGCAGATGTTTGAGTTGAACCATCTTGTAAGTAAATGCATACGCATATTGATTGATAGTATAACTTTCGTTACATTATCAATCAATCATAACTACAATGATGTGATTGTTATCAATCATTACATGTCTATAATGATGTGATTGTTATCAATCATTACATGTCTACAATGATGTGATTGTGATCAATCGTTACATATCTACAATGATGTGATTCTTTCAGGCAAGCATTGAGCTCACTAGCAGGTATTAATCCTGGAATGGCTGTAGAGTGCAGAAGTTCATTGTTGTCAGGTCCCGGTAACATGTTGTCTTGCAAAACATAAACAAGCAATTCTCTTTCGTCGGCTAAGAGCGGCATGCACAAGGGCATAGAGTACTAGACAAGGGCTCTTTATACTTTAGTACCTCTTTTGCATACCTCTGGTATGCAATGTAAACCTACCTCCTAGTGGTGCATCTTGTGCAACGTTCTATGGTTCCAATGATTTTCCCGTCTAATTTGGTATGATCTTGTCATGGTGGATGGGCTTTTCACTAACAGTGTCACAACTGTTGAATGACTTGGAAGTCATTTTTTTCCATTAAAAAACCGAACTAATCAAGCACTTTGATCACTACAGCTGTTTAATATGCAACTCATGACAAATATGTTGTAATTTCGATTCAAAATATCACTGGCAGCCGAATTCTTCTTTCCCCTTGGTTCAGTTCCTATTGCCCCTTACGGCGCCATCTATTAATACATTTTGGATCCTTTTTTGATGCCGTAGCGTTTTCCCTTCTTCAAGTATCTTCAGTTCAAATTTGAACTTATTGTGACGAGTGCTTTTTTTTTTTTTTTTTTTTTTCAATTCCTTCTATTAGCTCACACTCTCCCTATATATATCTTGTTTAAATTTTCAATCGTTCATAAAATACTTTTTATTCATCCACTCAAGTTCAAATAAATTTTTTTTTTTTAACTTGTTGTGGACGTGAAGTTAATACAGTTTTTCAAATATTAATTCATTCATTAAATTTAATGAATCAATTTTAGTTTTTTTAGTTTTAAGTTGCATATATCAACCAATAGAGGGCGCCAGATAAACTTAAAAAAATGAATGAAAATTATTTATAAAGGACTTTCTGTAATATAGTGAAAAAAAGTAAGAATTGACTTCACATTTTTTTTTTTTTTATATTATTTGTTTCACAGTATTTTGAAAGCGAGACTTTAAGTATAATCACCCATAGTACGCCATTAATATTTTCATAAGGTTAAACTTCTCTCTGAGCCAGGCACATCACCATCAAAAGAATAACACTTTGAAAAGGATTTAGCAATTTATTATTTATCATTTCGGATTCAATTCTATTTCTGATTTTTGTTATTTTTTTATTTATCTAACTACTGAAAAATCATATGTTGAATTATTTATTGCATTGTTTTTATATCTAAAATATTTTTAAAGATAACATGGTGGTAAGGAAAGGAAATATAATCCAACTATTTGTTTGCTCAATATTTTCTTGTTGAATTAGATTAAATGTTCAAACCCTTTTGTGAAGATGTTTATTTTACTGTAACTAATCTCGATTTCAATTCTCAGTATTTTTTTAATTTTTATTCTATAATTTTCTTGCGATTTGATACGCCATTGGAATAATTTGGCTGAAAGATATATTGCCAAATTTTATACTCAGACATGAAAGCATTACTGATTAGTGTGAACAACATTACTTTGAAAGAGTTTGCCTTTTTTATATTTTTTGAGGCTGTCTAATTGGGTGCTATTACATTAATAATGTATGATTCTTAAAATTTAGGAAAATATTTATATTATTTATGTATTAAATAATACAATGATGCTATTTGTATATGTCATTGCATTATTTTAATTGTGTAATTTGGCTGAAAGATGTATCGCCAAATGTTATAAACAGAAATGAATTAAATATTACGGATTAGTGTGAACAACATTACTGAGAAGGAGTTGGCTTCTTTTTTTTTTGAGACTGTCTAATTTGTTGCTACTAGATTAATAATGTATCTTTCTTAAAAAGAAGATATTTATATTATTTATGTATTAAATAATACAATAACGGTATTTGTATATATCATTGTATTGTTTTTGAATTTGTTCAAAACACTTAATAGTGAAACTTTTGTTTTGCCAAAAATGTTTTAAAAAATCTTCAAAGAACAGCGAGGCTACTATAATAAAAGAAAAGCACTAAAAATGGATGTGTTTACGTGTTTTACACTATAGCTTTAAAACTATAAAACTTAAAAGTGCGATTTATTTTATTTGAATTTAATATTCTTTTATCTAATTTGCAAAATATTTCTAAGCATTTTATTTAATATTTAAAAATTTCTCAATATTCCTTAATTTTCTTAATTTCCAATTGTAATTTCTACAAAATAATTTTTGTTAATTATTTTTGAATTAAATAAAAAATTAATTTTATTGTTAATTTTAAATTTCATCTAGAGCGCCAACAGATGGCGTTGATGGTGGTTAGCGCTGACGTCATAGGGCGAAATTGCTTCAGGCTATTATTATATTATTTTATTTTTTTTTTTTTTTTTTTGTTCAGAATTATTAATCTGAATTATTATTCTGAATTATCATCTCAGAAATTGAAATTACATTGGGAAAAAAAGTTTATATGATTGTGATATATTCACAATGATAAAAATTGATATGTGATGTATTCTTTTTTTTTTTTTTTTCTATTATTTAGGTTTAAAAATTATTTTCACATTTTAAATTACTTTTATTTATTCAGAATAAATTCTCCAAACGATAATTCTTTAATCTTTACCATATTTTTGCTTTCGCAATTTAGATTATCTTTTGCTTTTTCTTTACACATTTCATCAATAATATCTTCTGGCAAAATTTACCAAATTTTTGTTGCATAGCAACGCCAAGTCATCATCACTTAGACTCAGTCTCATAATTTTTTAATAAAGAGATATATCTGGCATTACCCTGTGAGTACATACCCTGGTATGAGGTCCGTGGCATCATCAAAGAGCACGATGAAAGGAAATATTATGAGAGCACATTGATCGAAACTTGCACTAGGAATAATTAAAACATTGACAGAATGCTGTTCATAAGATATACTTTTAAAGTGGGACTGCATGATCGAGTGTCTAGCGCTCTGTGCCACATGTTTCGGTTCAAGTCTCAGTGATGCCATGGATGCTTCCATGGATACATGGATGTTCGGAATCCACGTTAAACTGTAGGTCCCGGTTGATTCCGAATCACTAACAATTAGCCTAAAGCCGTATTATCCGGTCTAATTGGCCTAAAGTATACACAAAATGACCGTAGAGTGACAAACCAAACCAAATTTTTATTGGCGCAACAGCCCCATGGTGTGCCAAGGCCGTCTGCCTACTGGCAGATTTCGGGACAGGAGATGTTTTTCTTTTTTACGGCCTTAGAATTATCAGCGCTAGGTCAACGCTCTACAGTCATATTCGACTTGGGGGCATGATGGCCGAGGGACTAGCGCTCTCGATACCACAGGTTCCGGTTTCGAGTCCCGGCGGTGCCATGGATGTTTATAGTGGTTCAAAATTCACTTTAAGCCATAGGTCCCTATCTCAAATGACAGTAGAGCGTCACAGAGCCCAGTCAGAATTATCGACCACATCATTCCTAAACTGTGTTTAGTAGTAGTAGTTATTTAACATTGTTTCGCTAGGCGCTAAGTGAGTTTTAATTCCAGTCAATTGAACTCTTTGGATAGTGAAGATTTCTTTAACAGTTGATTTCAGCAGTTATTTGACAGTGCTTCACAGACTTGGCGCTAGGTGGAGTTTAACGCCAATCGAATAAATTTTTTAGATAGCAAAGCTTTGATATTACCAGCTGTGGGGCCTGATGGCCGAGGGCTAAAGCTCTGGCGCTCGGTACCACAGGTAACGGGTTCGAATCCCGGCGGTGCCATGGGTGTTTGTAGTGGTTCGGAATCCACTTTTAAACCACAGGTCCCGGTCCTAAGAGGATCGTAGAGCGTTGCGGGGACATTGTTACTCCGTGGCCTATCTTCAAGTTACACGCCCCCTTAGGTAGTGCAAAGTGAGTAACGTCTGTGCAGCCTTTATGGCATAAAAGATCACGGTCTATACTTGCCAACTGCATTAAAAAAATATATATTACCAGCTGACTCCTATTAAAAATTCCACTCTTTGAGAGGGAAAGATGATTTAGTGTTCATCTAGAGTTGCGTTAAATTAAACTCCAGTTAAATTCAATACTCGCATTCGAGACTTCGTTATTTTTATATTTTTTAATTCCATATAAGTTTAGCAGGTTTAAAACTTAGAGCATTATTATTGAATATTTCTATCTCATGATAGTTATTATTTATTTATTGGCTCATTATTTTGTATTTTAGTATTTTTAAATTGGTTTTGCTTGATTACATTATGTATACATATACAGTGAATAATTTGCATATGATATTACTGTAATATCTTATAAATATATCACATAATACAAAACAGATATAATATTAAATAACACACATATTTTTTCTTAATTCTAATTCATACATTTTATTATATTTCTTTTTGAACGAAATTTGTGGCAATGAAGAATGTCAATTAAAATCGAGGAATCATGAATAATCTTTGTTTGTTATATTTTAAGAAATAACGGACACAACTTTTTTTCTGAAAGCAATAATATGAAAGCATTTATAAATATGGTCTTATTTATATTATTACATATATTGGAATTTATAAACAGATTTCACCTTTTAATAATAATTTTTTATTTTAGCAAAATTATATTTCTGATTTATGTTTTAATTTAATTTAATATTTTTTTTAACATAAGTAGTGCATTCAGATCATTCACAACTGCTAACGATTTAACGTTAAGCAATACTATGAAAGCGTTTTTAAATAGGGTCTTATTTTTATTATTGTATATATTGAAATTCATAAGCAGATTTCATCTTTTAATAATAATTTTTAATTTAGCAAGTTGATTTATGCTTTAATATATTTTATTTTATTTTAATTCTCTTTTTTTAATAATTTAAATTTCCCAGGCATATAGATTTAATTTTTTTCCTTTTTCAGGTTGTTAGCATTGTCCTTGACATCTGTGTGAAATTTCACGTCAAAATATTCAGTTGTGTTTGAATTACGCTTGGCTTTGTGAGACGCTAAAAGCTATTTCGGCGATTTTTGAAATGTCTCAATTAATTGAGCAAAGAACTTGCATTCAATTTTGTTTGCGGAATGAATATTCCTGTGCGGAAACGTATAGAATGTTGCAGAAGGCATTCGGGGAGCAAATTATATCGGAAACAAATGTTTAGAAGTGATATAAAAAGTTCAAAGAGGACAGAGAACACGTTGAAGACGAATAGCGCTCTGGACGACCATCAATCTTAACCTACGAAGCTCACGACCCAAAATTTAATATTTCGTACTTGCAAACCGCCGGTTTACTATTACAGACCTTGCTGATGATATTGGAATTTCAAAAGGATCTGTCAATCTATTCTCAAACGCGTCAAATCTCGATTTGTAAAGAAAAAACATTGAATGCTCCAGCTCACACCGCATTGATTTGATTCTTTGTGACATTTTTGCCAAAAATAAAACCCATATCGTTCCACAACCACCGTATTCCCCCGTACGACTTCTGGCTATTCCCTAAACTCAATAGAACATTCCGAGGACACCGTTTTGAGTCGATTGAAGAGATTCTACGTGGAATCGCCGCGGGCTTTGAAGACCATTCCTGACGATGACTTTTTAACACCCATTGAGGATTGGAAAAAACGTTGGCATAAGTGCATTGTGTCTGAAGGGGATTACTTTGAAGGCGATGAAATAAATTTGGAAAAATAAGTAAAGAGTTTTTGTAAAAAATAAAATTTGGTCTTACTTTTTGCTCACGTTAATTATGCTTTAATTTAATTTAATTTAATTTAATTTTTAATATATGTAGTTTTTTTTTTTATCATGGATTCAAAAGTGTTACTCTAAGTAAGAGTTATAGGCCATGAAAAGAACCTCTCCTTTTCTATCATTTTTTTTTTAAACATATAAGAATAAAAATGATGACAAAAAAAAAAGAATTTTTTTTTTTTTTTTTTTTACCATTTTAGAAAACTACCACGGGGTTTTCTGAGGTAAAAATCTAAAAGAAAAAAAAAAAATAAATAAATAAAAATCGAATAGTGTAGTGGTTCATAGATAAAACACTTTTTGGTTACGACCCAACATTTTCTTTTTAAAAAAAACCCTGAGAAATAGCTGAAAACAAAACTAAAAAAAAAAAAAAAAAAATGAAAACATAAAGAAAGAAAAAAAAAAAAAAAAGAAAAGTTTGAAAGTTTTCAAGAACGTTTTCTCTTCCAAGCATAGAAGGGCTAATCTCTTGGATGCAGGTTTTTAGGACAACAGGAGTTATCGCTAGGAGGCACTGTAGTGCCCTCTGCGAATATTTGAACAAATCGTGAAAACATTTATTGTTTAGATAGTTTAATATTTGTGTTTAATTATGCTTGAAAACAATCGGAAATATAAAAAAATGTGTTATTTTTAATCATTCAAAAATGAATTCTTTTAAAGTAAAAATACATGTTAAAATTTAGATATAAATTATTTTGCTGAGCTTTTAAAGTTTGGTTTGGTTTAGATCTCTATGGTCATGTTGTGTACACGAAGGATAAACAGACCGGGAACTACAGTTTTAAGTGGATTCGAATCACTAACAAACACCCATGCCACAACCAGGATTTGAACCTGGAACCTGTGGGTCCAAAATGTTTCTTTTTGTCCTTCCCCAACAAGTGTCCTTCCCAACTTTTTGACGCCCGATTTCTAGCTCTTTAAGAATTAAAACTTATAGTTTATTTGATTTATTTTATGTCTTTAACGTACATTTATTTTCTAATGCACAAGTGCTGTTACAATTGCAGTTATTTTTGTAAATTACAGTTAACCATCATTATCATTAATAGCTCGACAGGCCAGAGTGGGCCAATGCTTTCCTTTGAAGAGATTTCCATGCATTCCTCTGGGTGACAACGGTCCTCAATTCTTAACCTTTAGTACAGTAAAATCTTTTTCAAACTGCGTCAATCCATTGCAAATTGGTTCGTCCTCTTCCTCTCTGTCCCTGTGGCTTTGTCAAAACGAAACTTTTACAGAGTTTAAATCGTTCATTCTAAATATATGAGCAGTCCAGTTTAACCTATTGATCTTAATTAATTTTATCATAACTGCGTCTTTAGAGCATTTATAAATTTCTGCGTTGTACTGTCTTCTCCAACAATCACTTCCCCTAACACATCTAAGTATAGCCCTTAAAATCTTCCACTCAAATATACCCAAATGGGCCTCACCAGATCTATCCAAAGTCCAAATTTCACAGCTATTGACCAAAATAGGTCAAATAAGGGTTTTATATAATTTTTCTGCTGATGAACTGCGATTTAAACAGATTTCATAAAGCATAGAGTACCTAAAATGATCCATCCTATTTCTCAGATTATAATGATTTAAAAACACATGTAATATCAAAAATCATTAATTAATCATTTAAATCATTCCTTCCAAATATATGAGAAGCCCGCTTTAGTCTATTGATCTTTATAAATTTTATAAAATTTGGATCTTTATAGCATTTATAAATTTCTGCGTTGTACAATCTTCTCCAACAGTCACTTTCCTTAACAGCTCCAAAAATATCCCTTAAAAACTTCCTCTCAGATATACCAAATGAGCCTCATCAGATCTTGTCAAAGTAATTGCAAAATTATTTTTATTTATTTGTACATAAATTTGTGTATCATTTCTATAAAAAAACTGCTGTGATAGAAATAGTACATGTTATTTTCTATCACAAAGTGCTTTTACTTTACTACAGAGGAGTTATACTAACTTTCAGCTAGGTCTGTAAATTCCCATGTGTGTTTTAAGGATTTTAATGCACTCCAGTGAGAATAAAAAATCTGGAAACCATTATTTTATTCCCTTCTGAATTCCTCCAATCAGTAATAGATCCATGAGAAAAGAAAATAAACTTTTTTTCTTGATATTTTCTTTCTTGGTAACCTAAGTAAAAAAAAAAAAAGTCCTGAAACAAATCAGTGATCAATACATTCTTCATAAATAATACATTAAGTCCTAAAATATTTCTGAGAACCGTCTTCTCCAACAATCACTTTCCCTAACTTTCACTATCAAGAAATCAGCCCTTAAAATATTCCACTCAAATATACCCAAATGGACCTAATTTCTTTGCTCAATTAATTCAGACATTTCAAAAATCACTGGAATCTGTTTTAGCTTCTCACAAAGCCATGCGTAACTCAAACACTAATGAATATTTTGACGTCAAATATTACACAGATGCCAAGGGCAGTGCCAGCAACCTTAAAAAGAAATTGAAATTCCATAAGCCCCGGGAATTTTAAATTGAAAATTGGTTTTTACTTTTCGTACATAGTATTATTCCCTTCTGAATTCCTCCAATTAGTAATAGATCCCTGAGAAAGGAAAATAAACTTTTTTTCTTGATATTTTCTTTCTGGGTACCCTAAGTAAAAAAAAAAGTCCTAAACAAATCTGGAATCAATACATTCTTCATACATTAAGTCCTTAAATATTTCTGAGTTGTACCGTCACTTTTCCTAACACCTCCAATAACAGCCCTTAAAATCTTAATCTCAATTGCGGTTCTTGGGTTCGATATACCCAAATGGGTCTCATCGGATCTTGCTAAAGTCCAAAAATTACAATTAATAGCAAATTAAAAAACATATATGAAAAAATTTCATGAACTAAAAATTGATACTTAAAAATTTCGATTAATCCCCGAGTCTAATGAATATTTATTGCTAATAAATAGTACTATTTTTATTGATATGTAACTCTGATTGTATCAGTGATATTGTAATAAATCTCCTTAAAATCGGCCGCTCAAATATATCTAAATGGGTCTCATCGGATCTTGCCAAAGTTCAAAAATTACAATTAATAGCAAATTAAAAAACATGTATGAAAAAATTTCATAAACTAAAAATTTATTCCTAAAAAATATCCGAATATTCATATATTCGGAATAAATAGGATATTCGAAATAAATATTCATCCGAATCTAATGAATATTTATTGTTAATATAGTGAGCTATTTTTATTGATACGTAACTCTGATTGAATCAGTGATGTTGTAATAAATCTACTGAAACTCTTCCGCTCAAATATACCTAAGTGGTCCTCGTCGTATCTGGCCAAAGTCCAAAAATTACAATTAATAGCAAATTAAAAAAATTTGAAAAAATTTTATAAACTAAAAATTGATACTTAAAAATATCGATTAATCACCTGAATCTAATGAATATTGTTGATATAGTGAACTATTTTTATTGATACGTAACTTTGAATCAGTGATGTTGTAATAAATCTCCTTAAAATCTTCCGCTCAATTATACCCAACTGGACTTCATCGGATCTTGACAAAGTCCAAAAATTACAATTAATAGCAAATTAAAAAGTATGAAAACATTTTATAAACTAAAAATTGATACTTAAAAATATCGATTAATCACCTGAATCTAATGAATATTTATTGTTGATATAGTGAACTGTTTTTATTGATATGTAACTCTGGTTAAATAAGTGACATTGTAAAAAATCTAAAAATTGATACTTAAAAATTACCGATTAATCGATCAAGTCTAATGAATATTTATTGTTGCTATAAAAATTTCATAAACTAAAAATCGATACTTAAAAATATCGAATATCGATTGGAAAAAAAGTTGGCATAAGTACATTGTGTCCAGAGGGGATTACTTTGAAGGCAATGAAATAAATTTGAAAGAATAAATAAAGAGTGTTTGAAAAAAAAAAAAAATAATTGGTCTCACTTTTTGGGCATAGTAGTATTAACAATAAATATTCATTAAACATAAAAATTGATACTTGTAAAATATCGATTAATCATCCGAGTCTAATAAATATTTATTGCTAATAAAGTGAACTATTTTTATTGATACGTAACTCTGATTGTATCAGTGATGTTGTAATAAAATCTTTCTTTGTGTTAGAATGCACTCCATATTCCATCCACAACCCCTTAAAGACCCCAAACAAAGTGGGAAAAAGTCCTCCACTTGCAGAAATATGTCCATTTTCTGCCAGGTCCATCTGTCCATGGGCCCTTCAAGTAATCTAGTGGACAAGAGCGGGAGGTTGGTCAGGACAGGAAAGAGGAGTTGTCCGCTTAAGTGTTTCAGGACACACTCATTATTTAGAAGAGTCCAGGACAATGCGCTGCCTGAGAAAGCAATGTTCTATTGGAAGGATTATTTGATTCAGTAAGAACTCTGAAAAACTAACTAAGAGTTTGCCTGTTGGAAAAGTGATTTTTGATAATGATTAATTTGATTCAGTTTGATTTTATTTTAATAAATGAAAGATTTAAATTAAATTGTTCTTATTAAAGAATTACATTTCTATTTTTTTTATTATGATGTACAGGATGATTATAATTAGTCCCATTTTCAAAATGCTGTAAACAAATGAGTCACAATGAGTTCAAATTTGAACTGAAGATACTTGAAGAAGGGGGAAACGGTATAGCATCAAAAATGTTCTAAAGTGTATTAATAGATGGCGCTGTAAGCGGCATAAGGAAAATGAATTCGGCTGCCAGTGATATTTTGAATCGAAATGACAACATATTTGGTATGAGTTGCAGATTAAACCAATTGTAGTATTCAATGAGCTTGATTGTTTTGGTTTTTTGACGGAAAAATGTTTTCTAAGTCATTCAACAATTGTGACACTGTTAGTGGAAAGTCCATTCCCCACGGCAAAGTTCATACCAAATTGGATGAGAAAAATGTAGAACTTTTTTTGATGCCGTACCGTTTCCCTACTTCAAGTATCTTCAGTTCAAATTTGAATTCATTGTGATGAGTGGTTCTTTTTTTACAGGATTTTGAAAGTCGGACTTTAATTAGAATCACCCTGTGTTATAGTAAGATAGTTTACGAACATTTATTTGTATAAAAAGCACATTTATAAAATGATCTTTAGTTTATTTGGTAAAAAATGTTCACTTAACTAAAAAAAGGTTTAAAAAATTATTTTTATTCAAATTCGTATTAAAGATATTTTTGATTCCAAAACAGAAAAAAAGAGAATTATTATTAAGGTACTTAGGTAAAAATTCATTCTTGAATTAATATTCAGTCTACTGGTTAAGATTTGGTTTGGTTTGGTTTGTCGCTCTACGGTCAATTTCTTATTCAATTCCTGCTATTAGTTCGCACTCTCCCTATATATATCTTGCACAAATTTTCAATCGTTCTTAAAATACTTTTTATTCATCCACTCAAGTTCAAATACATTTTTTAAAATTGTAGTGAAGGACACTTGATGTTAATATAGTTTTTTCAAATATTAATTCATTCATTAAATTTAATTAATTAATTTTAGCTTTTTTAGATTTAAGTTACATGTATCTAATAACAGATGGCACAATTTCAACTCACTTTAATTCACCTTATTAACTTTAACACTTAATTTACTTTATTTTTCACTTCAATTTCACTTTATTTGTAAAGGATTTTCTGCAATATAATGAAAAAAGTAGAACTTGACTTAATTTTTTTTTTTATATTACTTGTTTTTATTATGATGTATTACTGTAATACAGTTTCCGAACATTTATTTGTATGAAAGGCGCATTTATGAAATGATTTTTGATTTATTTGATGACAAATGTTCACTTAACTAAAAAGATTAAAAAAATAAATTAAACTCACAATTCAATATAGTTTGGGCGTAGGACTGACAACCGTGTCCGTAAAAAGAAAAACATCTCCTGTCTCGAAATCTGCCAGTTGGCAGGAGAACTTATGTGATTCATATTTTACTATTGAAGTTCAGAATACAAATAGATTATTGTTAATACATTAATTAACTGACAAGTGCACAATTGTGTTTTTTTTATTTTAAACAAAAAAATTGAGATTACAAAAAATAGAATAATTCTTATATTTTTATAAATTTTCATTTTTTAAATTAAATTTTCCCTTTTAAGAAAATTAGGCACCTTTTTTTCCACAGGATTACTCTCTACATTTTGAGAGCAGCTTGAGGGCGATTGGCTAGAATTTAGCTAAGAAATGGCCTAAATTCTGCCCTTTTGGTGACACAGGCTTCAGGTTCGAATCCTGGCGGTGGGTATGGATGTTTATTAGTGGATCGGAATTCATGTTAAGCTGTGGGTCCCGGTCTAATTAGCTTAAAGTGTGCAAAAAGTGACCGTAGACCGGCGAACCAAAAAGAACCAGGTTGCTTTTAAGCGTCTGTGGAAATAGAATTAAATCCACCCAACAAGTCGGTCTGATGGCCCATCGGCTAGCTCTCTTGACTTCTGTACCACAGCCTTCAGGTTCGAATCCTGAAATGGCATAGATGTTTATTAGTGGTTCGAAATCCACATTAAACAGAAGAACCCAGTCTAATTAGCCCAAAGTGTGCACAAACTGACAGTAGAGTGACAAATCAAACCACATTTTGAGACTAATATATTTTCTTGCGTGATTAAATTCTATGTAAAAATTAAACTATCTGAATTTATTTTTGCCTCCCTGAATAATTAAAAGAATAGTTCATTTACTACATCGTCATTTATTTTCCTTTTTTATATAAGTAATAAGCAATTGATAAATTTATTCTTTGTAACAAATTTACCTTTCATGAACAAAAGAAATATTGATGGGAAAACTTCACCGAAACATTTCCAACTTTTCCCAAAGAAACCTTTATTACAAAATCAATATTTAAATAGCAAAAAAAAAAAAAAAAAAAAAAAAAAAGTTGGAAAGAATGAATAATAAAAGTGTTATTTTAGCAAACGTTCATAACTGCTCTATTCGCTTATATCTAACAACGTGAGCTTACTAATTTACGCATATGCCTGTTTAAATATACGTCTGGAAAGAACCAGGTTTTTTTTACACTCATATCCCTTACAAAATGCATCCTAGATCGGACGAAAGATTAAGCATTTTCCTTACCTTAATTAAACAAGTTGAAGGAAGAACGGAAGTGAAGAGAATACCCAAGCGACTCTGCTTACCTGCTTCTTCGAACGGGTGAAAAAAAAAAATGGCTGAAACAAGAGAATAATTGTCAGCGAGAAATAAAAACGAAAAAAAAGTTCTTGTTCTCCATGGACACCTTAATTACCAAGCTGTCATCATCGTGTCGTTGATACTTCCGTTCAGTTTCAGGTAATAAAACCTCTTTTTATGCTTTTATTTATACATGAAAAAAGTCTTCTACTAAGTGAATTAAATACTTATCATAGATTCTTTGTTGCCATGGATACCCTGCTTGTGGTCAAAAACAACTCAACTAGGTGCAGACGATTTTTTTAAAATTTGGATAAAGCGTTTTAATTTTTATTAAATGTTGTTTTTTGAAAAGTCTTTGATCAAAAAACTGATAATGATTGTTAAAATTGTGATAAAATGGAAAGTTGTGACAGCTATTTTATGTGACATTCAATGAAAGTAAATGCGAATTTTGTAGTGTAGCATATAATCAGCATCAGTTTTGCATGGCTTTCTTTTAGGTAGTAAAAATGAAAATAATTAACAAAAAAATGTTATTTCAGCAAAAATTCATAATTGCTCTATCCACTTACAACTAACAACAGAAGTTCTAATTTACGGATATGCCGGTTTTTAGTTACGGATAATATGCCTAATTTACGGATATGTTCTATCTCTGACTGTTTTAAATATATGCCTGCTTTAATTTACGCAATAAAACCTTTTTTATGCTTTTATTTATACATGAAAAAAGGCTTCTACTAAGTGAATTAAATACTTATCATAGTTTCTTTGTTGCCATGGATACCCTGCTTGTGGTCAAAAACAACTCAACTAGGTGCAGACGATTTTTTTTTTTTTTTTTAACTTTGGATAAAGAGTTTTAATTTTTATTGTAATTGAATTTTATGCGATGTTTGTTTTATAAATGTTGTTTTTGAAAATTTCTGCTAAAAAACTAATAATGATTGTTAAAAGTGTGATAAAATTGGAAGTTATGAGAGTTATTTTATGAGATATCCGATGATAATTTTGTAGTGTAGCATATAATCAGCATTAGTTATGCATGGCTTTCTTTTGGGGAAGTTTTCAATGTGTTTATATTGAGCTTTAGTTTAGATCAATCTGGCCCGAATGTATTCAATCCAAATGACACATAAATTCATTGCGACCATCTGTTAAAAAAACATATTTTTAATGTAGGTTAATTATATATTATTAGCAGAAATATAAAAAATAATAATGAAAGAAATTACTTTGTTGAATGAAAATACATAGATTTAAAGATTGCTTTATTATTTGGTTTGATTTTTAAAGCACTAGAAATGAAAATGAGTTCTAAAATTCATTAGTTGAGTGCCATTTTTTTAAAATGTACTGTTATTATTTATGAATGAAAATATTTTTCACAAATACTCCAAAAGGCTAATACATTACCTGACAACGATTTATAAATAATTTTTTGATAACTATTTTATATGATTTATAATTGTCTCTATTGGCTTATGTTTAATAACATAAACTCTAATTTAAGCCTGTCTAAATCTGTCTTGAAAGAATCGGGTGTGTTTTTTTTTTTGCTATATATTTTCTTAGCAGGGGACCAAAACAACACTTTTGTTTCTCTAATCAATGAGCCAAAACAACACTTTTTTTTTCTAATCAACGTGTTTCATAGGCCAGAGCTCATTAGTATCTGCCAGTAAGAAAGCATGTGCGAAAACCGATAATTGATACTAAAATCGAAAGTTTCTTGTTCTAAGGGGATAGGTGAGATAATTTCGGTGGGTCGCAAAGTAGTTCTTTTGATATTAAGAAGGAGAGGGACTATGGAAATGACCCAATGGAGAATTTATTCTAAATTGTAATCGTATAATGTTTTTTTTAATTACTTCGAGTACTGGTCGCATTGATCCTTTCCCTGTGAGCAGCCCAATACAAGCTATCCCTGAATAAGACATGTCGTATGTATTGCACCGACGAACGCTGTTACTTATTTAGCACTACTCAGGGGGCACGTGTAGCTTGAAGATATGCTACGGACACGAGTAACACTACCCCGCAATGCTCTACAGAAAAATGAGACTGTGACCTACGGTTTAAAGTGGATTAAAAAAACATTACAAACATCCATGTCATTGCCGGAACTCGGACCCAAAACCTGTGAAAACCGAGTGCCAGAGCGCTAGCCACTCGGCCATCTGGCCCATGTTAAAAATGTTCACTTAACTAAACAATTTTAGTTAAGGTTAAAAATGTTCACTTAACTAAAAAAAAAGGTTTAAAAACACTATTTTTATTCAAATTTCGTGTTAGAGATATGTTTTGTTTCCAAAACAGAAAAAAAGTGAATTATTTGTTAAGCAACTTATGCAAAAATTATTTCTTAAAATAATATTCGGTCTAATGGTTAAGATTTGATTTTGTTTGGTTTGTCGCTCTACGGTCATTTTTGCACAGTTTGGGATAAATAGACAGGGACCTGTAGTTTAACGCGAATCCGAATCACTAATAAGCATCCATGCCACCTCCAGGATTCGAACCTTAAGTCTATAGTACAAAACTACTGATTAAGATGAACATGTATGTAACATTTTTATAAGAGGAAAATTTACCCCCGCAATGCTCTACAGAAAATGAAACTGTGACCTACAGTTCAAAGTGGATTCCAGACCCCCTACAAACATCCACTGCCGGGACTCGAACCCGAAACCTGGGGCAATGAGCGCCAAATATTTGTTTTTTAAATCTTAAAAGGAAACTGTTTATTAATTTTATGTACTTCCAGTATATGGTACAGAATTTTAATTTAATCCACTTTAATATATTGCATTTAAAAATAAATACTGATATAATAAAATCGATATTAATACTCAATATAATAAAACCTCGATATTAAGAAATTTTTTATTGATTAAAAAATGTATGTCTTTTATGAATAATGACAAACTAAAAGGATTTTTACATCTAATAAAAATTTTATGTAGCAAAAATAATGAAAAGATTTTATTTCATATTTATTCACACTTAAGAATTAAAATATTATTATTGATTTAACACAAGTCGACTACCACATCAAGTTAATTCTTTTCTGGCAAAGAAAAAGATTAATAAATTTTGCACGGAATTAAAAACATTGTAAGAAAACATTTTTGAATTTTCACCTAACATTTTTATTACTGAAACCTTTAATATTCATAATTAACCTGAAACCTTTAATATTCATAATTTATAATGAAAATGTAGATTTTTTTTTAACATTTTGAATGAGAAACTATATAATAAATAAATAATTAAAAATTCCATTTTCACGTAAATTTATTCAAAAGAAGTTACCAAAATTTATTTGGCCCTAGAGAGTTATTTAATTATTCATAAGAAAAGAGACCCAGTGTTACATTTTTTTTAAAAAAAAAACAATGCTTTTTTTAAGTGAGATAACGTCGTCTTGTAAGAGATAAAATAAACAATATAAAAAAATTTTCTCTCAAGTTTGACAAATAAAACAAATTGAGTGAAAAAGAAACAAAAAAGTCTTAAATAAAGGACCTTCCATAAAAAAAAAAAAAAAATTAAAGGAACAAAAAAATAATAATTTAAAAAAGCAAGCAAATTTATGACTTTAATTTCAGCGATTTACTGTAACAAGATTGTTTACTTTGCGCGCTTTTTTTTAAAGTTCCCTTGCAAATAAAAAATAGAAATGATTATATTTTCATTTAAAAATTAACTATATACGCAGCCATATACACAAAATCTGTTAATTAAAATATACGCTATTTAATTTGGTGTTAAATAATATGACCTCATAATATAATAATATAACCTTTTTCTTATTCACATTTAGTTAAAAATGTGAATAAAAAAATGTATTAAATTTTCAAAAATTTTTAAAAATTAAAAATTTGTTACAATTTTAAATTTAATAAAAACTTGTTAAATTAAATAAAATATTAATAAAATCAAAATTTTAAATTAATTTTTATCAATTTAAATTATATCATTAAAATTTAAATATAATTAATTAAAATTAATTAAATGAAAAATGTAAATTACATTAATAATTTGTAATCAATTTAAATTAAATTATTAAAATTTAAATATAATTAATTTATTAAAACTAATTAAATTAAAAGTTGTTAAATTTTTTTAATTTATAAATTGTTAAATTATCTTTAAAATTTTTAAAGAAAAAGCATTTATTGTAACATGTATGTTCTCATGTTATTTAAAAAATCTAAAGAATTTAAATTTTATTTAATATTTCCAACTGTTATTATTAGTTCTTAAACGAGAAAATATTTTGTTTTTTTAAATCGAAGAAACTTTTTTCAATTTCCACCTAAAATTTTAATGCTGAAGTCTTTAATATTCATAATTAACCAAAAGAAATGAATGAAAAATTTTAATTTTGAATGAGAAACTGTATAATAAATAAATAATTAAAAATTCCATTTTCACGTAAATTTATTCAAAAGAAGTTACCAAAATTTATTTGGCCCTAGAGAGTTATTTAATTATTCATAAGAAAAGAGACCCAGTGTTACATTTTTAAAAAACAATGCTTTTTTAAGTGAGATAACGTCGTCTTGTAAGAGACAAAGTAAACAATAAAAAATATTCTCTCAAGTTTGACAAATAAAACAAATTGAGTGAAAAAGAAACAAAAAGTCTTAAATAAAGGACCTTCCATAAAAAAAAATGAAAAAAAAAAAAAAGGAATAATTTAAAAAGCAAGCAAATTTATGACTTTAATTTAAGCGATTTACTAAAAACAAGATTGTTACTTTGCATTTTTTTATTAAAGTACATTTTTTAAAAAATAGAAATGATTATATTTTCATTTAAAAAATTAACTGTACGTAGTAATATACACAAGTCTTTTAATTAAATTAGATGGATACTTACGTATTAACAGTACCTTGGCGACAGACTTGGCGGTTTTTAAGTGTCGCCAATCTGTATTATTTGGAATAAAAATATTTTGAAAGCGTTTTGATTTTAAATGAAGTGTTTCATATATATTTTATTATTTTGATAAAAAATTTTAAGTGTAGATTGGCGCCAAATCTGTAGCTGCGGTTGGAGCGTGTGCTCTTTATTGGCGCAACAGTCGCCAAGGTACAGGAAATACGAAATACCAATAGATGTTATTTAATTTGATATTAAATAAAATGACCTGATAATATAATAATATTCTGGCCCTCGGTACTACAGGTTTTGGGTTAGAGTCCCGGTGGTACCATGGATGTTTGTAGTGGTTCGATTCCACTTTTAAAACGTAGGTCCCGGTTTAATATGGCTGTTGAGCGTTGGGCGTAAGCCTGACTACCCTACCCCTTAAAAATGATGAATATAATAATATAAACTTTTTCTTATTCACATTTATTTAAAAATGTGAAAAAAATTTAATTTTTAAAAAATTGTTACATTTTGAAATCTAATTAAAAATTGTCTAAAAATTAAAAATTGTTAAATTAAATGAATCATTATTAATTTAAATTAAATTAATAAAATTTAAATATAATTAAAATTCATTAAATTGAAAATTTTAAATTTTCTTTAAACTTATTAAACAAAGCATTTATTGTAACATGTCTGTTTTCATTTTATTTAAAATGTATTCAATACGTATCCAGTTACCCAAAAGTTAGTTTTGATGCGTAAAAAAGAATTTAAATTTTATTTTATATTTCGAACGGTTATTATTATTTCTTAAATGAAAAAAATATATTTTTTTTTTTTTGAGTGAAATAGAAAAGAAAGTCAGGAATAAAGAACCTTCCATAAAAAAAAAAAAAGGGAAAAAAAAAAAAAAAAAAAAAGAATAATTTAAAAAAGCAAGCAAATTTATGACTTCAATTTAAGCGATTTACTGGTCTTACTGTAACAAGATTGCTTACTTTGCGCTTTTTTTTTTTTTTTAAAGTTCCATTTCAGATAAAAAAAAAAAAATATAAATAAATACATTTTCATTTAAAAAAATAACTATGTACGTAGTAATATACACATAAATCTGTTAATTAAAATAGATGTTATTTAATTTGAGGTTAAATAACATGATAATATAATAATATAACCTTTATCTTATTCATATTTATTTAAAAATGTGAATAAAAAAATGTATTAAATTTTCTTTAAATTGTTTTAAAAAATACAAAATTGTTACATTTTAAATTTAATTAAAAATTGTTAAATTAAATAAAAAAAAAATTAATTAAATTAAAATTTGAAATTAAATTAACTATTGTTAATTTAAATTAAATTATTACAATTTAAATTTTAATTAATTAATAATAATAAATAATTAAATTAATAAATTATTATTAATTAAAATAAATTAATTATGAATAATTGAAATCAAATTATTAAAATTTAAATATAATTAAGTAAATTGAAAATTGTTAATTTTTTTTAATTTATAACTTGTTGAATTTTCTTTAAACTTTTTAAAGAAAGCATTTATTGTAACCCGTCTGTTCTCATTTTTATTTTAAAATGCATGCAAATATGTATTGATTTACCCAAAGTTGGTTTTGATACATAAAAGAATTAAAATTTAATTTAATATTTCCAACGGTTATTAATTAGTTCTTTAACGAGAAAATATTTTCTTTATTTAATAAAAAAGAAATACATATCTCATCAAAGAAAAATTAGACACATTTATTTATATAATAACTTCCTAATAAATTATGATTTTTTGTTTAAGATGACTGTTTTGTCATGAATCATATATCATTTATATTCCGGATTTTTGAATTAAAATTTCCGAACAACTAGAGCTTATTGTCTATGTGGCTGGCTTACAGACACCATGAGGCTCAACTTCTTTTGTGTATGTGGTACGCGCCCCACTGCAAAATTGAAAATTTCCTTAAATTATTTTTAAAATATTTATAATTTGAAATTATTATTAAATAAAAATACATAAATTTGTTCATGAAATTTTTTTTAAATTAATAGATTGCAGTTTGCAGTGGCGACCCCATGTTTGGTGCCATATTGTAATGTGCAAAGTACGAGTGGCCCCACATTGGGCTCCAGATTGTAGTGCACAAGTACGGAGGTCCCACGTTGGGCTCCAGATTGTAGTGTTTTTTTGGGTTAAGCAGCTCTGGATTGTAACTGGGTGAGGTTGGGATGAGACTTGAGACACAGGTTTTGAGAACAAACAACTTTATTTACACGCGCATAAACACGACACACATGCAATATTCATTATAGATTCGTTCAAGAATTCCACTTTTAAGCCGAAAATAAGGATACTCAGGTAAGTATTGGATGCGCGAAATATGCTTCCTCTTCGGGTGAATTTTAGTTTGATTTGTAGCTCTACGGTCATTTTTTGCAGACTTTAGGTTAAACAGACCGGGACCTACAGTTTAAAGTGGATTCCGAACCCCAACAAACATCCATGTCACCGCCGAGACTCGAACCCGAAACCTGTGGTACCGAGCGCCAGAGCGCTTGCCACTCAGCAATTCAGGCCACGATCTCTGGGTGAGAGTCTGTAGGCCAACACATACGTTGTGTGAGTAACATATATTTCCTCACGGGATTAGAGACTGTAAACTAAATGTTTCTCAGCAGAAGCGTGTGATTACGCTGTACTAAACATTTCTCAGCGGCAGCGCCAGTTGTGCCGTACTTCCTCTCCAGTGAAAGTCTCGAGGTCAACTGACCATTTCTCCTGAGAGCCACAGGCAGTGCTCTTTGCAGTGCATAGGTGGAAATAATGGTTTCGCAAATACGCTAATAGTAAACTAATTTGTCAAAAAATTTAACAAAATTCAAATAAAAAACAACTTTTTCATTGAACTGACAAAAATATTGAAATGCCTGTCAACATGCAAAGCATTGATAGTAAACAAATTGTAAACAAAATTTAAAAAAACAAACTTTTTGATTGAATTGACAAAAATATTGAAATGCCTATCACTGACATGCGAAGCCACTAAGAGTAAACAAATTTGTAAAACAAATTAAATGAAATTCAAAAAAATTTTTTTTTCAACAAATGCAAAATTAAATACAAGAATTAAGTTTTATGAAATAAAAAAAATTATATATTTATTTATTTATTTATTCAAGAATCGTATATTCTGAATACCGGTCTACCATCCAATATGAAATTTATATATTTGTTTTTTCTTGTAGGCTGGTACACTGAAGTTGGAGAAGCTAATCAACGGCCACACACTCCACCCCAAAACATTATGACCACCCCTACATTTTGCAATGAACTCGCCTGGATGGCGTGGAAGACACGTGAAAAGTAGTATTTAACTTATTAATCCATGATAAGTTGTGTTGCGCGCCAAAGGTGGGCCAACTCGTTGTTGATAGGTGGTTATAATGTTTTGGCTTAGTGTAATTCATAGATAACGAGATTTTTACACTTTAGCTTTAAATAAAGGAATATAGTCGCAGGGCTGAGGCTTCGCATGTCAGTGATGAGAAGAGTAAGAGTAAACAAATAAAAAAGAGAATAATAATAAAGAAAATAATATAAGAAGATATAATAATAGGAGAAGAAGAATGGTAATAAAAGATGAATATGTAGAAGAAGAATGATAATAGAAGAAGATAATAAATCAGAAGAGTAAACAAATTTGTGCACAAAATTCAATAAAATTCAAATTATAAAAAACTTTTTTTCCTTGAACTGTGTTTGACATATCTATAAAAACAATTGTTTTTGATTTCTACGCATCGTTCTATAAAATATTTTTTATTCTTCTGTAAACTGATTAGAATATTGAAAACGCCTATCAATAATTATGAAGATTCAAAGTCATTAACAGTAAACCAATTTGAAAACGAAATAATTTAAATAATGCTATTTCCTTTAATTTTCAAAAGCAGAACGAAATCCAAACCTTAAGACATCAATCCAAACTACCTCACGCACGACTAACGATAAATAACAACCTTTCATTGAACAGACAAAAACGATTGCCTATCATGGACAGGCGAAGTTATTAATAGCAAACAAATGTGTAAACATAATTCAATAAAATTCAAATAAAAAACAAAAAAACAATTGTTTTCATTTAACTGACAAAAACATTGAAATGCCTATCACTGGCATGCGTAGTCACTAAGAGAAAAAACAAATTTCAATAAAATTCAAATAAAAAGCAATCTTTCATTGAACATTCAAAAACCTACGTCTCTCATTGACATGTGAAACCATAATAAACGAATTTGTAAACAAAATGCAATAAAATTGAAATAAAAAACCTTTTTTTCATTGGACAAACAAAAATATTGAAATGCCTATCACTGATATGGGAAGCCATTAATAGTAAACAAATTTGTAAGCAAATTTCAACAACAACAACAAAAAAAAACTGTTAATAAATTCAAACTCAAATTAAAAAACTTTTTCATTGAACTGTGTTTGACCTATTCATAAAGACGATTGTTTTTTATTTCAAAGAATCGTACTAAAAAATGTTTTTTTCAGTAAACTGGTCAAAATATTGAAAACGCCTATGAACAATTATGAAGATTCAAAGTCATTAACTTTAAACCAATTTGGAAATAAAAATAATTTTAAAATAATTCCTTTTCCTTTAATTCTCAAAAGCAGAACGAAATCCAAACCTTAAGACATCAATCCAAACTACCTCACGCACGACTAACGATAAAAAAAAATGGCACAAAAAGAACTTCTCTACGTGCTCAAGGACCAAACGTTACACCATCTTCAAGAGACCTGGAGCACCAGCACTAAAAGCAAGGCAGCCACGATTTTATTGATCAAGTAATCAATAAGTCTCACTTTGCTGAAAACATTTCCTTTTTATTTCTTTTTTTCTTTTTCTTTTCTGCTTCCGTTCTAAGTGTATGTTTCAGTAGGTATTGCTTCTTCTTCTTACTTTTGCCCAACAAAGAGCCCTGCATACGTGTAAGAAGAAGATTTATTTCCAGATAGGTTGAACTGAGTTAAACCTCCGGGGACATTGGAATCCGGTGAAAATTTCCTATCTTCAAAGCAGTTGTTTTATGACGCATAAAATGCAAGTTCCCGATTTCTTGTTTACATTCTTTTTGCTGTTTTTATTCCCACCCGAGCTTTGTGTTTTGTTCGAAGGGGACAAAAATATGTTTTACAAATCATATAGTTAGGAAAGCGATATGAGTGCTTTAATACCCGAGGGTAATTTTGACGATAGAAAGTAGCTCGAGATTTCTGTTCTGGTTGGAAGATATGGCTTTTGATTTGGCAGATTTGGCTTAGGATGCTGTATCTCCTGAATAATATATGGCAGGGAATTGTGATTGAATTTGAAAGTTGGGAAGGTTTAATGGTGTTGTTTAAATAAAAGTTTTATTTTCTGCAAACTAAGAAGCAAAATTGTTTGTAAACAATAAAACTTTTCAATTAAGAAAAGCTGAACTTAAATTATTTTTTCTTTATTTTTTTATTAATGGTTCCGTTGAAATTTTCCGCTTTTATTTCTTCTAATAAAATTTACCATAACTAACGCCGAAATCTGAAAAAGATTCCTATATGAATTATTCAATTCTTTCATTAGCTCACACTCTCCTATATATATCTTGTTCAAATTTTCAATCGTTCATAAAATACTTTTTATTCATTCACTCAAGTTCAAATACAATATTTTTGAACTTGTAGGGGATGACACTGGATGTTAATACAGTTTTTTCAAATATTAATTCTCAGTAATTAAATTTAAGTATTAATTTATTTTTTTTAGATTTAAGTTGCATGTATCTACCAATAGATCGCGCCAGATAAATTTAAAAAATTAAATAAAATTATTTATAAAGGACTTTCTGCAATATAGGAAAAAACCTTTCAGCAGATAGCTTGGTCTGTGGATGTAAAACGCTTATACATTTTATCGCAAACACCATATAACCTGCTTGTTTCTTTTTGTGACTCGACACCGACGTCAATTTTGAACTTGGCTTTATTTCCATGCTAGATGCACAGGTACTATTTTTTCTCATCAGTAGACCTCATGTCTCATTTCTGTATAATACAAACAGCTCACCAACGGTTGATGAACGAAAAGTTTGAGGTCCTTCTAGGGGGTCTTTTTAAGGGCAACTACACCTCATTTAAGTGTAGTATTGCAGAAAACCATGAAAAAATTTGATTTTGAATAGCATGGTTTCTGATGGAAACCGCTTAAACAATTCACATCAATTACTATTGAATCTCCTAGTTTCCGAATTGATTGTAGTCCAAGGTTCCGACTTGATTTCTAACTTGAACCCTTTTCCTACTGAAAAAACAATGCCATAATTAGTGCACAGGTTACCAACACAAAATCTACTAAAATTGAGCATTCCCAGCTATTACCACTAAAAAATCTGGAATTTACATTTTAGAATTATGGGATATACATAAAGCGTAATACTGCAAATTATTCGTTGTTACTTTGCTCTCCGTCTTCTGTTACTTTATCCTTTAAAAATCCTCTGCTGATTTATTCACTTATGCATAAAAAATGAGAGGGGTCTACATAAACGCAAAATTACCGGGACATGTAATCATAATCACTGCATGTCCCTGTATTAGCCACGATTAAACAATCAAAAATATCGCATCCATATATGCATTTCGAGCAAAGACAGCAAACCTGATGAAAAAAAGACTCTACTTTTACTACACAAGACAGCCATTTCCCTATATAATCTTTAATTATCCTCGTAAAAGATGTCGGATAATTTCCCCGTCACTAATTAACAAAAGCAAGGCGATTGGCTACGCCACAAATGACCGCGATTCTACGAACAACGACATCCTGTTTAAATATTCAACAGACAAAACGGTTATTTAATTTTTATGCGGACTTTTTTCCAAAAGCGAGCTTTTTGAAAAGCATCGCCGCACGTAAAGATCTCTAGGAAAAATTTAGTTACTTTTGGCGGCTTTTCTGGCGATATT
>BPLR01002677.1:0-68191 GCA_021605095.1 Caerostris extrusa | reverse complement strand
CTTTCCTATCTATTAAAGATTTACGAATAAAGTCACAAACTTTAAAATGAGATAATAAATGTGGAAATCATTCTAACAAAGGTGAGTACACAAATTTCTTCTGCACTTAAGATACAAAAAATGAAAAACTTACAATAAGAATTTATTATGCAAGTATCTAATATGATACATTGAAAGGAATTTTTTTGATGGAAAATAAAAGAGGCAAATATAGGGCTAATTTATATCCTTTCCTATTTCGATCAACCACAACTGAAAGAGTAAATTCTCTTCATGTAATCCAAGTTAATATTTAAATAATATTTTTCCAAAATGAAAATTCAATGCAAATTATTCATTAGCTCTTAATCTACGCAACGCCATTTGAGCTTTTACAGTAAATAGAAGAAACGGTTAGAACAAAATGGCGAAAAGAAGTTTCGGCATCGATTTAAAACTACCATACAATTTATGCGGCATCGTAAATTTAATATCTGCAAGCACTTTCAGAATATCGAAGTGGATTTACGGAATGAAAACAAAACAAAAAACAAAATAAATAAATAAAATTAAGGAAATCAAAAACCTCCAAAGAAATGTTCAAAAATGCAGACTGCTAAAGCATGTGATGCATTCCGTTAAAACGCCGGCTTCACGCATAATTTTGTTATCCAGCTAAGACATTAAATTGCTATCAAACATATGTTCCATAAAATCTCTTCAACGTCCCCCAAAAATTTTTTTTAACAGCAATCGCGGAAGATTTATAAAAAAAAAAAAAAGAAAGAAACTCTAAAACTTTCACAAAAATAGGAATAAAAAATATTAAAAACTCGCAGCATTTCCCCCCATCATCTATTTATAATGACGCCTCAGCCAAACCAAACAAATATGAAAGTAACAAATTTCAATTTTAAACTAAGCGTAAGGCATTTGGTTGAGAAACGCTTTGAGTCTGCAACTGGTGACAATGCTTTGAAATTCAATTGCTGCCGGGAAGGCATTCTTTTCTTTCACTTTTTATTTATTTATATAAATATAACTGATCTTTATGTTCAAGGTGTGGTGAGGGAAACATAGTTTAAGAAAAAAAAAACACCCCTTCTTAGTGATTTGCGACAGTTGCTTCAAAGTAGAAGAGGTGTGTTTTGCATCCCTTATACAACGTGTTCCTTTCAGTTTTTACAGCCCCCGAAATTTCACACCAAGTCAGCACGGGCGTATGTATGAGGAAGGTTATGCCGAAATATATTCACATATACGAAAAGACTGTGACTGATTTTTCACTTGTGTTGCTTTTTGATGCTATTCGCTTGTCAAAAGGGAAAAATATCTCCTGACATGAAAAATCTTGTAGGAATTCTTTCGAAAAAAAAAAGCAAGACTGTGAGAAAGAAAGACACAGAATGCACGATAAACAATAGTCGTTGTCTACTTTGTTTTTGTTCCATAACGAAGAAGAAGAACAAAAAAAAGTTTGATTGTTCTAATTCTCCCGTGACGCGTCATGTTCGAATTCGAGTCGCAGGAAAATGTTGTTAAAAATTCGTTTTCCTTTCGGTTTGAATTTGGTCTCAAATTGCTTCCCAAATTAGATGGCGTTCTAAGTTTCTGCGGAAGAAAAATGCTCGAAAGAAAAAAATTGAAGAGTGGAAGAAAAAAAAAAAAAAATAATAATAGAAACTAGAATGAAGTAAAAAGTAAAAAAAAAAAAAAAATTGGTTTGCTTTGTGTCCTTGTATCAAATAGGATACTCTGAAATCTTTAGCAGCGCTAGTTTTCTAGGTCATTATTTATGTAACAACTTTTAAAAGAAAAATCTCCATTTTTAAAACCTTTCTTTCATTTCCCCTTTCGCAGGGCTGAAAAAAAACCATGGCAATCAAGCAGAGTTAAGTGGCAACTCCTTTGCTCTTCAGGTGACTCATAAATATTAATTAGTTTGTCCACTGTAGCATTTCCACGAGCGTTCTCTCAAAAGTAACCGTAATTAATAGCCATGAGCAACACCGAAATCGTATTGACAAAATTCTTAGGTAAATATTTAAAATGGCGAGATGTTAAGGAAGACACTAGCAGTCGAACAGAAAAACCACTGCCTTTTAAATAACTAATCCAAAAATCTGAACATTTTAAACGTTGGAAAACTGTGCGGTGTTAATTCCAACATTTATTTATCTTATGATATTTTAAATGGCAAACTTATTATTTTTGTTAACAAACTTAACATTTAACATTTTTTTCTTAACCAACTGAACATTTATTTATCTTATTATTTTATTACGATCTTATGATATTTTAAATGGCAAACTGAGATTTATTTTTCATTGTTCTGCATATTAAATTTTATTACGTTATTTTGAGAGAATACGATTAGGTAGAGATAGGTTATCATTTATAAATTGTTTTATTAAATGCAGGAGTGGCCAACCCAAATGATCACATTTTGGAAATGCATCACAACTCCGTGGGCTGCATATAAAAATTATATATCGACATATTAGATTTAGAGCCACTACAGACACCTTTTTGGAGAGAAAAATTGATGCATAATGAATTATAATTTTGCGTTTACTATTATTCTTACATGTAAACATAGATAATATAATAACAATGATACTAAATGCACCTTGTAAAGAAATATATAACAAGAAAAATGAAATATAAAAAATATAAAATATACATGAAATAAAAAAATAAAATCATTAAAAAATATTTATTGTACTAGTGCGATATTTGTTTTTAAACTCTTTCACTTAGTTTTTGCAAATCCATTTCAGTTTGGATATTTGCACATCGTAATGGTGTTACGTCCATTATGTTTGAGCATCTTTTGTGTTGGTTAATTTTATTTATTTAGAAAAAGGCGACTCACTGATATAAGTTGGCACAAAAGCGCTAACAACTTCAACTAAGATGGTTTGGTTGGTTCAACTGGTTTGCTCGACTATCAACAATCAACTGTGCGTATCTATGAATGGTCACTGCGTCACTGAGATTACTTAAAGTGAAAATAGAACCTGTTATATTAGATGCTCCAAAACGTGCGTGCATCATGAGTTCACAAAATGTAATTTAATTATTCTGCGAACTCATAAACCAAATAGGCAAGATCTGTTACATATTCTCAAGAATGTTATTTTAAATCAAATTAATTTTTTTCTCGTAATTTCGACAATTAATTTTTGAATAAATGGATGCACGCATATTTTAGTAATACAATATCACTACTTTGGTCATTATAATTTTTTTTTTTTTGTAAAGTGTGATAATTCTCACTGGCTCGAAAAACATTCAAGGCGTGCCGTGGGTTGGCCAAACCTGATTAAAATCAATGTGGAAATCATTCTAATGAAGGTGAGTACCCAAATTACTTCGGCACTTAAGATACAAAAAATGAAAAAACTTACACTAAGAATTTATTATGCAATTATCTAATATGATACATTTAAACCAATCATTTAATGGAAAATAAAAGAGGCAACTGTAGGACTAATTTATATCTTTTTTATATTTTGATCAACCACAACTGAAAGAGAAAATTCTCTTCATATAATATAAGTTAATATTTTAATAACATTTTCAAAATGGAAATTCAACGTAAATTATTCAGTGGCATTTACAGTAAATAGAAGTAACGGTTAGAACAAAATGGCGAAAAGAAGTATCGGCTGCGATTTAAAACTACCATACAATTTATGCGACATCGTAAATTTAATATCTGCAAGCACTTTCAGAATGCCGAGGTGGATTTACGGAAGAAAAGCAAAAACAAAAAAAAAAAAAAAAAATAAAATTAAGGAAATCAAAAGCCTCCAGAGAAATGTTCAAAAATGCAGACTGCTAAAGCATGTGATGCATTCCGTTAAAACTCCGGCTTCGCGCATAATTTTGTTATCCAGCTAAGGCATTAAATTGCTATCAAACATGTGTTCTATAAAATCTCTTCAACGCACCACAAAATTTCTTTTTTAACAGCAATCATGAAAGATTTACCAAAAAAAAAAAAAATAAATAAATAATAAAAAAAAAATAAAAAAATAAGAAAGAAACGCTAAAACTTTCACAAAAAAACAAAAGGAATAAAAAAATATAAAAACTTGCAGCATTTCCCCCATCATCTATTTATAATGACGCCTCAGCCAAAACAAACAAATATGAAAGAAACAAATTTCAATTTTAAACTCAGCGTAAGGCATTTGGTTGAAAAACACTTTAAGCATGCAGCCGGTGACAATGTTTTGAAATTCAATTGCTGCCGGGAAGGCATTTTTTTTTCACTTTTTATTTATTTATATAAATATACCTCATCTTTTATGTTCAAGGTGTGGTGAGGGAAACATAGTTTAAGAAAAAAAAATCCCCTTCTCACTGATTTGCGATAGTTGCTTTAACGTAGAAGTGGGGTGTTTTTGCATCCCTTGTACAACGTGTTCCTTCCAGTTTTTACTGCCCCCGAAATTTCACACCGAGTCAGCACGGGCGTATGTATGAGGAAGCTTGTGCCGAAATATATTCACATATACGAAAAGAGTGTAACTGATTTTTCACTTGCGTTGCTTTCTGATGCTATTTGGTTGTCAAAAGGGAAAAATATCTCCTGACATGAAAAATCTTGTAGGAATTCTTTTCCAAAAAAAAAAAAAAGAAAGGAAGACAGTGAGAAAGAAAGACATAGAATGCATGATAAACAGCAGTCGTTGTCTACATTGTTTTTTATTCCATAACGAAGAAGAAGAAGAGAAAAAAAAGATCGAATGTTCTAATTCTCCCTCGAAGCGTCATGTTCGAATTTGAGTCACAGGAAAATGTTGTTAAAAATTCATTTGCCTTTCGGTTTGAATTTGGTCTCAAATTGCTTCACAAACTAGATGGCGTTCTAAGTTTCTGTTGAAGAAAAATGCTCTAGAGAAAATTTTGAAGAGTGAAAAAGAAAAAAAAAAAAAATAATAGAAGCTAAAATGAAGTGAAAAGTTAAAAAAAAGTGGTTTGCTTTGTGTCCTTGTATCAAATAGGATCCGTGAAATCTTTAGCAGCGCTAGTGTTCCAGGTCATTATTTATGTAAGAAATTTTCCGAGAAAAATCTCTACTTTTAAAACCTATCTTTTATTTCCTCTTTTCTCCTGTCTGAAAAGAAACCCCAGTAATCAAGCAGAGTTAAGTGGCAGCTCCATTGCCCTTCAGGTGACTCATAAATATTAATTAGTTTGACCACTGTAGCATTTCCACGAGCGTTTTCTCAAAAGTAACCGTAATTAATAGTCATGAGCAACTCCAAAATCGTATTGACGAAATTCTTGGGTAAATATTTAAAATAGCGAGATTTTAAGGAAAGCACTTGCAGTCGAACTTAAAAATTGCTGCCTTTTAAATAACTTATCCAAAAACCTTAAACTTAGTAAAATTTTAAACTTGGGAAAAAAACTGTGCGGTGTTAATTCCAACATTTATTTACTTTATAATGTTTTAAATGGCAAACTGAGATTCATTTTTATATGTCCAGCACCAAATAAATGTTATTACAAGGCACTAAACGGATATATTGCTGAAGGACATAATTATATAGAAAGAGGCATTTTGCTAAGGTTTAAATTTCTACGAATAGCCATTGGTAATTTCTACGACTAGTTATATAGGATCGTAATCCTTGATCGGCCTTAATCCACATTTCGCCCTCTTTAAATATCATTAAGTAATACGATGTTACAACTATCCACGAATCTTAATAATAAAAATTATCAATAAAAACCTTTTATTTTAATTAAAAAGTAAACATTAAAGAAATCTTGGTTCATTAAGTTAAAAACAAGAAATGGACGTCTCGTTAAAATAAATTATTCAAAGTATCCATTTGTTGAAATTGAAAAAATATTGATTCGTAGAATATAGTATTAAATGCAAAATGCGAATGCATCATTTCACTCAAAAATTAATCTTAATGGATCCCTTTAAATATTTTCTATCTATTAAAAATTCACAAATAAAGACACAAAATTTAAAATGAGATAATAAATGTGGAAATCATTCTAACAAAGGTGAGCACACAAATTTCTTCTGAACTTAAGATACAAAAAATGAACTTAAGATACAATAAGAATTCATTATGCAGTTATCTAATATGATACATTGAAAAAGAATCTTTTAATAGAAAATAAAAAAGCAACTGTAGGGCTAATTTATATCCTTTTTCTATTTCGATCAACCACAACTGAGAAAGTAAATTCTCATCATATAATCCAAGCTAATATTTTAATAACATTTTTCCAAAATGCAAATTCAATTGCAAATTATTCATTAGCTCTTAATCTACCCAGAACCATTTGAGCTTTTACAGTCAATAGAAGAAACGGTTAGAACAAAATGGCGAAAAAAGAAGTTTCGGCATCGATTTAAAACTACCACACAATTTATGCGGCATCGTAAATTTAATATCTGCAAAGCCCTTTCAGAATGCCGAGAGGTGGATTTACGGAAGGAAAAACAAAAACAACAAAAAATAAATAAAATTAAGGAAATCAAAAACCTCCAGAGAAATGTTCAAAAATGAAGAAGCATGTGATGCATTCCGTTAAAACTCCGGCTTCGCGCAAAATTTCGTTATCCAGCTAAGACATCAAATTGCTATCAAATATGTGTTCTATAAAATCTCTTCAACGCCCCAAAAAAAATTTTAACAGCCATCGCGGAAGATTTATAAAAAAAAAGAAAGAAAGAAACGATAAAACTTTCACACAAAAAAAAAAGGATAAAAAAATATTAAAAAGTTGCAGCATTTCCCCTCCATCATCTATTTATAATGACGCCTGAGCCAAAACAAACAAATATGAAAGTAACAAATTTCAATTTTAAACTCAGCGTAAGGCATTTGGTTGAAAAACACTTTGAGTCTGCAGCCGGTGACAATGTTTTGAAATACAATTGCTGCCGGGAAGGCATTTTTTCTTTCACTTTTTATTTATTTATATAAATATACCTCATCTTTATGTTCAAGGTGTGGTGAAGGAAACATAGTTTAAGAAAAAGAAATACCCTTCTCACTGATTTGCGACAGTTGCTTTAACGTGGAAGTGGGGTGTTTTGCATGCCTTATACAACGTGTTACTTCCAGTTTTTTAAGCCCCCGAAATTTCACACCAAGTCAGCACGGGCGTATGTATGAAGAAGGTGGTGCCGAAATATATTCATGTATACGAAAAGACTTAACTGATTTTTCACTTGTGTTGCTTTTTAAAGCTATTTGGTTGTCAAAAAGGGAAATATATCTCCTGACATGAAAAATCTTGTAGGAATTCTTTCGTAAAAAAAAAGGAAGACTTTTGAAAAAGTAAAAAAGACACAGAATGCATGATAAACAACAGTCGTTGTTTTTATTCCATAACGAAGAAGTAAAAAAAAATGACCGAGTGTTCTATTTCTCCCGCGACGCATCATGTTCGAATTCGAATCGCAGGAAAAATGTTGTTAAAAATTTATTTTCCTTTCGGTTTGAATTTGGTCTCAAATGGCTTCACAAATTAGATGGCGTTTTAAGTTTCTGCTGAAGAAAAATGCTCGAGAGAAAAATTTGAAGAGTGAAGGAAAAAAAAAAAAAAAAATAATAGAAACTAAAATGAAGTGAAAAGGAAAAAAAAATTGGTTTGCCTTGTGTCCTTGTATAAAAATAGGATACTGTGAAATTTTTAGCAGCGCTAGTTTTCAGGTCATTATTTATGTAAGAACTTTTCTGAGAAAAATCTCATTTTAAAACCTTTCTTTTATTTCCTCTTTTCTCCTGTCTGAAAAGAAACCCCAGTAATCAAGCAGAGTTAAGTGGCAGCTCCTTTGCTCTTCAGGTGACTCATAAATATTAATTAGTTTCTCCACTGTAGTATTCCGACGGTGCGTTTTCTCAAAGTAACCGTAATTAATAGCCATGAGCAATTCAAAATCGTATTGACAAATTCTTATGCAAATATTTAAAATAACGTGATTTGAAGGAAGACACTGGTAGTCTACTGAAAAAACTTGCTGCTAAAATAACTTAATCCAAAAAACCTGAAAACTGTAGCCAACATTCCAGCATTTATTTTTATAATGTTTTAAATGGCAAACTGAGGATTCATTTTTTATTGTCAAGCACCTAATAAATGTTATTTTTTGAGAGAATATGATTGGGTAGAGATAGGTTATCATTTATTAATGGTTTTTATTAAATGCAGGTTGTGGTCAACCCAAATAATCTTGCAAGCCACTTTGAAAATGCATCCCAACTCCGTGGGCCACATATAAAATTATATATCCCCATATTAGATTTCGACCAACTATAGACACTTTTTGGAGTTGAAAATTGAAACATAATGCGTTATAATTTATGTGGTTACATATTCTTTACTTATATATGTTCATTCTTACATGTAAACATAGATAATACAATAATAATGATACTAAGGCACATTGTAAAGAAATACATAACACTTAAAAGGAAATATAAAAATGTATAATTATACGAAATCTTTCAAAAATATATAAATATAAATGAAATAAAAAATGAAATCATTGAGAAATATTTATTTTACTAGTGTGGTATTTGTTTTCCCCCTCTTTCAGTTAGCTTTTCGCAAATCGAAGCCCGTGCATCATGACTTCGCAGAATATAATTTAATTATTCAGTGAACTCATAAATAAAACAGGCAATATCTGTCCTATATTTTCAAAAATATTGTTTTAAAATCAAAGTTAATTTTTTCTCGTAATTTCAGCAGTTAATATTTGAATATATGGATGCACACACATATAATACATTTTTTTAAACATTTGTTTTCACTACTTTGATGATTAATAAATAAATATATTTTATGAAAATGTGAGAAATCTCACGGGCCGGAAAAATGTTCAAGCAGTCCGCGGGTTGGCCAGCCCTGATCTAACAGAAATCGAAGTCTCGAATTCCTTGTGGATAAAGAGCACTTCCTCAAGCTTTGAAGTTCGTACACTTTCCAGATGAGTTCAAGTTTGTTTTATTTGATTATTTGGATTATTAATTTATTATTATTTTTATTTGATTATTGGGATAGTCAACTTGCCTGAAAAAACAATGCACTAAACGGATATATTGCTGAAGCACATAATTATGCAGAAAGAGGCATTTTGCTAAGGTTGATGAAATTTCTACGAATAGCATTGGTAATTTCTACGAATAGTTATATAGGACCGTATTCCTTGTTCGGCCTTAATTCCCCATTTCGCCGTTTTTAAATATCATTAAGTAATACTATATTACAACTATCCACGAATCTTAAAAATAAAAATTATCCATAAAAAGCCTTTTATTTTAATTAAAAAGTAAACATAAAAGAAATCTTGGTTCAATTAAGTTAAAAACAAGAAATGGACGTCTCGTTAAAATAAATTATTCAAAGTATCCATTTGTTGAAATTGAAAAAATATTGATTCGTAGAATATAGTATTAAATGCAAAATGCGAATGCATCATTTCACACAAAAATTTTAATTCAAAATATTTTCTATCTATTAAAGATTCACAAATAAAGACACAGAATTTAAAATACGATAATAAATTCATTATAATAAAGGTGAGTACACAAATTTCTTCTGAACTTAAGATACAAAAAATAAAAAAACTTACAATAAGGATTCATTATGCAATTATCTAATATGATACATTTAAAGGAATATTTTAATGGAAAATAAAAGAGGCAACTGTAGAGTTAATTTATATCTTTTCTATTTTAATCAACCACAACTGAAAGATAAATTCTCTTCATGTAATCCAAGTTAATATTTTAATAACATTTTTCCAAAATGCAAATTCAATGCAAATTATTCATTAGCTCTTAATCTACGCAACGCCATTTGAGCTTTACAGTAAATAGAAGAAACGGTTAGAACAAAATGGCGAAAAAAGAGTATCGGCTTCGATTTAAAACTATCACACAATTTATGCGGGATCGTAAATTTAATATCTGCAAGCACTTTCAGAATGCCGAGAGGTGGATTTACGGAATGAAAAAAAAAAAAAAATAAAATTAAGGAAATCAAAAACCTCCAGAGAAATGTTCAAAAATGCAGACTTCTAGAAGCATGTGATGCATTCCGTTAAAACTCCGGCTTCGCGCATAATTTTGTTATTCAGCTAAGACATTAAATTGCTATCAAACATGTGTTCTATAAAATCTCTTCAACGCCACCAAAAAAATTTTTAACAGCAATCGCTAAAGATTTATAAAAAAAGAAAGAAAAATGCTAAAACTTTCACAAAACAAAAAAAAAGGAATAAAAATACTAAAAACTTGCAGCATTTCCCCCCCATCATCTATTTATAATGACGCCAAACCCAAAACAAACAAATATGAAAGTAACAAATTTCAATTTTAAACTCAGCGTAAGGCATTTGGTTGAAAAAAACACTTTAAGTCTGCAGCCGGTGACAATGTTTTGAAATTCAATTGCTGCCTGGAAGGCATTTTTTCTTTTTCACTTTTTATTTCTTTATATAAATATACCTCATCTTTATGTTCAAGGTGTGTGAGGAAACATAGTTTAAAAAAAAAAAAAACCCCTCTCTGATTTGCGACAGTTGCTTTAACGTAGAAGTGGGGTGTTTTGCATCCCTTATACAACGTGTTCCTTCAGTTTTTACAGCCCCCGAAATTTCACACCAAGTCAGCACGGGCGTATGTAGGAGGAAGGTTGTGCCGAAATATATTCATTTATACCAAAAGACTGCAACTGATTTTTCACTTGTGTTGCTTTTTGATGCTATTTGGTTGTCAAAAGGGAAAAATATCTCCTGACATGAAAAATCTTGTAGGAATTCTTTCACAAAAAAAAAAGGAAGACAGAAGAAAGAAAGTAAGACACAGAATGCATGATAAACAACAGTTGTCTACGTTGTTTTTATTCCATAACGAAGAAGAAAAAAAAGATCGAATGTTCTAATTCTCCCGCGACGCGTCATGTTCGAATTCGAGTCGGAGAAAAATGTTGTTAAAAATTCATTTTCCTTTCGGTTTGAATTTGGTCTCAAATTGCTTCACAAATTAGATGGCGTTTTTAAGTTTGTACTGAAGAAAAATGTTCTACAGAAAAAAGTTTGAAGAGTGAAAAAAAAAAATAATAATAATAAAAACTAAAATGAAGTGAAAGAGGACAAAAAATTGGTTTGCTTTGTGTCCTAGTATCAAGTAGGATCCTGTGAAATCTTTAGCAGCGCTAGTTTTCCAGGTCATTATTTATGTAAGAACTTTTCGAGAAAAATCTCCATTTTTTAAAACCTTTCTTTTATTTTCCCTTTCTGAAAAAAAAGGCTGAAAAAAAAACCATAGTAATCAAGCAGAGGTAAGTGGCAGCTCCTTTGCTCTTCAGGTGACTCATAAATATTAATTAGTTTGTCCACTGTAGCATTTCCACGAGCGTTCTCTCAAAAGTAATCGTAATTAATAGCCATGAGCAACTCCAAAATCGTATTGACGAAATTCTTAGGTAAATATTTAAAATGGCTGGATTTTAAGGAAGACACTGGTTTTCGAGCTGAAAAATGACTAGCCTTTTAAATAACTAATCAAAAAAACCTGAAAACCTTAAACTTGGGAAAACTGTGCGGTGTTAATTTAACATTTATTTATCTTATGATATTTTTAAATGGCAAACTGAGATTTATTTTTATTGTCGGAACATATTAAATATTGTTACGTTATTTTGTGAGAATACGATTAGGTAGAGATAGGTTATGATTTATCAAAAGGTTTTTATTAAAAGCAGGGGTGGCCAACTCAAATGATCACACTTTGGAAATGCATCACAAACTCCGCGGGCCATATATAAAATTATATATCCCCATATTAGATTTTGACCCTCTACAAACACTTTTGGAGAGAAAATTGAAACATAATGAATTTTAGTTTTGTGTTTACTATTATTCTTACATGTAAACATAGGTAATATAATAACAATGATACTAAACGCCCATTGTAAAAGAAATATACAACACTAAAAATGAAATCATTAAATAAAATATAAATATAAACGAAATAAAAAAATCATTATAAAATATTTATTGTACTAGCGTGATATTTGTTTTTTCAATCTTTCACTTATCTTTTGCAAATGGATTTCAGTTTGGATATTTGCACATCGTAATGGGTGTTACGTCCATTATGTTAGAGCGTGTTTTTGTTGGGTAATTTTATTTTATAAAAAGGCGACACGCAGGTATAAGTTGAAACAAAAGCGTTAACAACTTCAACTAAGATGATTTGGTTGGTTCAACTGGTTTGCTCGTCTATCAGCAATCAATTGTGCGTATAATTGTGTGAATGTTCACTGCGTCACTGAGGTTACTTTCCTTAGTTTACTGAGGTTAAAGTGAACCTGTTATATGAGATGCTCCAAAATGCGCGTGCATCATGAGTTCGCAGAATCTTATTTAATTATTCTGCGAACTCATAAACCAAATATTCAAGATCTGTCACATATTCGCAAGAATGTTATTTTAAATAAAATTTATTTTTCTCGTAATCTCGCCAGTTAATTTTTGAATATATGGATACACACATAATATATTTTTGTAATACAATATTTTCACTATTTTGGCCACTATAATTTTTTGTTAAGTGTGACAATTCTCACTGGCCCGGAAAAAATTCAAGACGGGCCGCGATTTGGCCAAACCTGATTAAAATCGTTGTAGAAATCATTCTAATAAGTGAGTGCACAAATTTCTTCTGCACTTAAGATACAAAAAATAAAAAACTTACCATAAAATTTATTATGCAATCATCTAATATGATACATTTAAAAGCAATCTTTTCATGGAAAATAAAAGAGGCAACTGTAGAGTTAATTTATATCATTTTCTATTTTGATCAACCACAACTGAAATTCTCTTCATGTAGTTCAAGTTAATAGTTTAATAACATTTTCAAAATGCAAATTATGCATAGCTCTTATCTACGCAACGCCATTTGAGCTTTCACAGTAAATAGATGAAACGGTTAGAACAAAATGGCTAAAAAGTAGTATCGGCTTCGATTTAAAACTACCATACAATTTATGCGGCATCCTAAATTTAATATCTTCAATCACTTTCAGAATGCAGTGGTGGATTTACTGAAGGAAAAGCAAAACAAAAAAAAAAATAAATAAATTTAAGGAAATCAAAAACCTCCAGAGAAATGTTAAAAAATGCAGACTTCTAGAAGCATGTGATGCATGAACTCCGGCTTCGCGAATAATTTTGTTATCCAGCTAAGACATTAAATTGCTATCAAACACGTGTTCTATAAAATCTCTTCAACGCCCCCAAAAATTTTTTGACAGCAATCGCTAAAGATTTAAAAAAAAAAAAAAGAAATGCTAAAACTTTCACACACACACAAAAAAAAGGAATAAAAAAATACTAAAAACATGCAGCATTTTCCCTCATCATCTATTTATAATGACGCCAAACCCAAAACAAACAAATATGAAAGTAACAAATTTCAATTTTAAACTCAGCGTAAGGCATTTGGTTGAAAAACACTTTGAGTCTGCAGCGGGTGACAATGCTTTGAAATTCAATTGCTGCCGGAAGGCATTTTTTCCTTTCACTTTTTATTTATTTATATAAATATACCTCATTTTTATGTGCAAGGTGTGGTGAGGGAAACATAGTTTAAGAAAAAAATCCCCTTCTCACTGATTTCCGACAGTTGCTTTAAAGTAGAAGTGGGGTGTTTTGCATCCCTTATACAACGTGTTCCTTCGGGTTTTTTACAGCCCCAGAAATTTCACACCAAGTCAGCACGGGCGTATGTATGAAGAAGTTTGTGGCGAAATATATTCATATATACGAAAAGACTGTAACTGATTTTTCACTTGTGTTGCTTTTGATGCTATTTGGTTGTCAAAAGGAAAAATATCTCCTGACATGAAAAATCTTGTAGGAATTCTTTTCAAAAAAAAGAGAGACAGTGAGAAAGAAAGAAAGACACAGAATGCATGATAAACAGCAGTCGTTGTCTACGTTGTTTTTTTATTCCATAACGAAGAAGAACAAAAAAAGATCGAATGTTCTAATTCTCCCGCGACGCGACATGTTGGAATTCCAGTCGGAGGAAAATGTTGTTAAAAATTCATTTTCCTTTCGGTTTGAATTTGGTCTCAAATTGCTTCACAAAATTAGATGGCGTTCTAAGTTTTGCTCAAAAAAATGCTCCAAAGAAAAAAATTGAAGAGTGAAAGAAAAAAGAAAAAAAAAAAAATAATAATAGAAACTAAAATGAAGTGAAAAGGAGAAAAAAAATTGTTTTGCTTTGTGCCCTGCATCAAATAGGATCCTGTGAAATCTTTAGCAGCGCCAGTTTTCCAGGTCATTATTTATGTAAGAACTTTCCGAGAAAATAACCATTTTTAAAACCTTTTTTTTCATTTCCCCTTTCTGAAAGAAGCCTATAGTAATCAAGCAGAGTTAATTGGCAGCTCCTTTGGTCTTCAGGTGACTCATAAATATTAATTAGTTTGTCCACTGTAGCATTTCCACGAGCGTTTTCTCAAAAGTAACCGTAATTAATAGCCATGAGCAACTCCAAAATGGTATTGACAAAATTCTTAGGTAAATATTTAAAATAGCGATATTTTAAGGAAAACACTTGTAGTCGAACAGAAAAATGACTCCTTTTAAATAACTAATCCAAACCTGAAATCTATGCGGTGTTAATTCCAATATTTATTTATTTTATGATGTTTGAAATGGCAAACTGAGATTCATTTTTTATTGTCTAGCAGTTTAAATGTTATTATGTTATTTTGAGAGAAGATGAGTAGGAACTAGTAGGTTATCCTTTATCAATGTTTTTATTAAATGTAATAATATAGTTCGGCAATTTTTTTTTTAAATGCCTGAAAGCTTTTTTAATCCAAGATACAGGAATTGGGGCATTAATGTAAAGATTGTTGTTGTTACTAATCCCCTACAGGAAAGCTTTCACCAGGTCCAAGAGACCCTGTCCGCCAGGTCCAAGAGACCCTGTTCGCCAGGTCCAAGAGACCCTGTATACCAGGTACGGATGAAATTTATTGCACAAATTATTTGACCACATGTTGACTCCACGCTCCGTAAGATTCAAACTAAATAATAAGTTAAATATCACCAGTTTTTCAATGCTTTGCTTATGGCATTTATGTTGATTCCATTTTAGAGTCATATATTACGATTTCGAATAAATTTTCCTAAATTTAATTTTCGAATAAATTTAATTTTTGGATCTAATCAATATACATAAGAGTAATCTCAGATTATATAAAACTCTGTCCAATAAAAAGATCTTTATACGTGCTTACTCATCTATTTTTTATAATAATTTGTTATTTGACTTGAATGAAATTTAAAAATATTACATTGTTTAGGTTTAAACATTTCAAGTAAACTCCTCCATTTTTATGGTTATTCAACTAAAAATAATTCAGTGCCATTCTTAAACATGCAATTGTACTTAAATCATTGACTTTCTCGGTCGCCCTAATTAAACATAAGCCCTTCTCTAAATTACATTGCTATTTCGTGACCTCATATTTCCAGAATAAAACTACACTTAAACAAGAGATTAGAACATTTTTACATCCCTTGATCAATATTCAGCAGCAACAAAGAAGTAAATCCCTCGTTGCGCTTTTATCAGACATAATTGGAAATTCATAATATGTTTATTATTCGGCAGTACCCATAAAAAAAGGAATCAAAATAATGAAATTGCCATGAATTTATAACTTTCCATGGTTCATTGGGTCGAGTAATTGCTGTAGAAACTGTAGCTTTGCATTCATTTTACGGAAATAAAAACAAAAAATGGCCTGGAACATCATCCTTAAAAGTCATTTTTATAAATACTACTGTAAAAGCAAAATTGTGTTTGTACGGACTCTTCCCCTCATCTTCTATGGCGAGTTGTAATCTACGAGCTTCGAAAAGCAAATATGACAACTTCTATTTCTGTGAAAAACTCCATTGGTGGTAGTTTTAATTTTTCGAAGGTGTATCAATCAAGAAATTCTATTTGTAATATTTTGTTTTATTTTTCCCCCAACGGTCAAACAATCTCGTTTTTCTCTTTCTCTGTTCACTTAAATTCTTTGATTCTCTTATTTGTTGTCAGGTAACACGAATCCAAGACTGCACATATATTTACGGGAGTACAAAAATTAAGTCGATGCTTTGAAGTAACTTTAAAAAAATAGGGGAAAAAAAAGGGTTAAATTTAATTGAATCTGAAAAAAAACGTGATATTAAAGCAAATGGATGATGATGAAAAACAGTTTTTACGGCTGCATCTCTCGAGTTAAGACATAAAAGTTAATCAAGTAAGCTGCCTGGAGGGTCAGAGACTTAATAAAAAGCTGGAAGTTTACGATAGACAAAACTGCATGAAAAACAAAAATAAATACATAAAGATGCATCAACTTAATTTTTGTTTGTTCCCTTTTTAAATTTCTAAATCGGATTTTTAAACGAAAAGAAAAAAAAACTGAGAGATAAATTCAAGAAAATTTTTTGATTCTAATCTAGGTTTCAAAATCTAGGATTGTGAAATTAGGTTTCTTGTTTATGATTAGTCTCTAAATATTTTAATATCTCTTCCAATCGTATATTTCATGTTTCACGATGACTACTGTGTTCTCATGTTATAAGGTATATTTATAGTTTCAATATTACTACTCTAATCGCATGTTATAAGGTATATTTATTGTTTTATTACTGTATTCCCATGTTGTAAGGTATGCTTATTGTTTCAATATTACTAATGTAATCCCATGTTATAAGGTATGTTTATTGTTTCAAGATTACTACTGTATACCCATGTTATAAGGTATGCTTATTGTTTCAATATTACTACTGTATTATATGACGTTATGACGTAAATTTATTGTTCTACGTTAGCGCAATACAATGAAAAAATAAACTTCATAAGTTTATTAGTTTTAATGGAAATTATCGGTTATGTGTATGCTTTAAATTAATTATTCAGTGTGAACAAACAAATGAATTGCTCTCGTAATATAGCGCTCACAGATGCTCTTGCACTCAAGCGCACAGTGAACTATATATTTTGAATCACCCTCACACACCACAATAATAATCCTCAAGTTTCAAACTTAACAAAAGATTTATTTCACTTAACAGTCACAGCCCCTCGCAGTCATGCTGCTTTTTAATCTTGCCGATCTGGCACGACACTCAACACTCAGAGTTTGCTCACGCAGGCGCATACATAGACTTTTTTCGCCGCTAAGGGTATCCTTGCGCATAGGCGCGAACTTGAATAATTAATTTGAAATTGCTTTCATTAGCATTTTATTGATTTAACACAATGATTACTTATTTTATTTTTGTTCTAATTGGGTACGCTTCTCCGAAATATTGGTTTTCCTTAATAAGTTTTGTCTTTTTATAAATACTTATATAAATATAATAACATTTTATTTACCAGGTAACTATGATGTAAGAGTAAGTCTCAGGCAATGCCCCCAAGTATATGAATCGCTGAGAGATGCAAGTTGTAGAGAAACGTCAAATGGTTGTGAAATCTTGAAATCAGGATTCATTGTTCTTTCCTATGGTTGTAAATGGAGACATCACCGACTAGCAGAAGGGGATCGTAATGATTGCACAGTGTTCGAATTATTGCTATTTTTTCAGGGTGACAGCAAATACTGTAAGAGCTTGACAGGCCGATATCATTATTCCAAAGAAATAATAATTGCCATGGGAGGCACACGGCTATTACAAATTGCTTCAAAAGAATGAACCAATTGTATGAACAGGTTAATTGTTGGACAGTTCTGTTTATTCTTAAACACATCTATTGCCAAGAGCAGAGTAACATCAAAAATATTGAATCATGTAACTCAGCGATCTTCAACTCACAACAATTTTAAAACAGAAAAGACACCAATGGGTTAGCACACAATGAAACCTGACTGCTATTGGCTGGTAACATGTATTATGGTTAAATAAATCACTCTCCTGTTTGTATTATAATTACGTATATTACCATGTCAACCTAAATCAAGAATGTATGTATCATCTGGAACCAGACATTGATTAATAACGCGGATTAAATCCAAAACATGGACTTCTTGGGTGAGAAGGGTTATTTCAGTGAACCTGTCTTTCAAATCTTCAGTTATATTACTCATCATATTATGTAATTAGGAGTTGTTTATAAAACATGAAATTGAAACTTACGCCGACTTGATACCATTGATACCCAGATCTCAATTTTTCTTTCTATCAGGCAAGTTATCTATTCATTTTTGACAACATTAGCTGACCAAAAGAATAATTGGTAGTCATTGGGCTCTGCTGTCAAAATAGCTGCTACACATCTGCAAACATATAGAAAATCGACGACTAGATTGATGAATGGGCGGATGAAAATCACTGCTGACATCACACTCTGTAAGATTCAAATTAAATATCACCAATTTCAACAATGTTTTATTCAAGACAATTATGTTGATTCCTTTTAAACTCATATAATATGGTTTTGTATAAATTTTCATAAATTTAATTTTTCAAATAAATTTGAATTTTTGATCTAATCAATATACATTTTACTATTACAGAAACAAATTCAGACTATATAAAACTCTGTCCAATAAAAGATTTTTATAAGTGGGTACTCATCTACTTTTCAAAATCAATTTTTACTTGTCTAAATGTAATTTAAAAAACATTACATTGTTGAGGTGTAAAAATTGTAAGTAAACTCCTCCATTTTTATGGTTATTCATCTAAAAATAAATTCAGTGCCATTCTCAAGCATGCAATGGTACTTAAATTATTGACTTTCTCCGTCGCCTAATTAAACATAAAAGTTCTCTAAATTACATTGCAATTTCGTGACCTCATATTTCCAAAATAAAACTACACTTAAACGAGATTAGAACATTTTTACATCCTTGATCAATTATTCAGCAACAACAGAGAAGCAAATCCCTCGTTGCGCTTTTATCGGACATAATTGGAAATTCCTATAATATGCTTATAATTTGGCAGTATCATAAAAAAAAAAATCGAATGAAAATAAAGAAATTGCCATGAATTTATAAGTTTTAATGTTTCATGGGATCGAGTAATTGCTATAGAAACTGTAATTTTCTATTCAGTTTATGGAAATAAAAACAAAAAACAAAATGGCCAGGAACATCATCATTAAAAGTCATTTTTATAAATACTACAGTAAAAGCAAAATTCTGCTTGTATCGACGCTTCCCCTCATCTTTTACGGCGAGTTCGAAAGCAAATCTGGCAACTTCAATTTCGGTGGAAAAACTCCATTAGTGGTAGTTATGATTTTTTCGAAACGTGTATCAATCAAGAAATTCTATTTGTAATATTTTGTTTTCTTTTTCCCCAACGGTCAAACAATCTCTATTTCTTTTTTATATCTCTTTGTTCACTTAAATTCTTCGATTCTCTAATTTTTCGGGTAACACGAATTCAAAACTGCACATATATTTACGTGAGTAGAAAAATTAGATGATAGTTTGAAGTAAATTTAGAAAAAAAAAAAAAAAAAGGAAATTTAATTTAATCTGAAAAAAACATGTGATATTAAAGCGAATGGATAAATGGGGAAAAACAGTTTTTTACGGCTGCATCTCTCGAGTTAAGACATAAAAAGTTAATCAACTAAGCTGCCTGGAGGGTCAAAGGCTTAATAAAAAACTGGAAGTTTACGATAGACAAAACTACATGAAAAACAAAAATAAATACATAAAGATGGATCAACTTAATTTTTGTTTGTTCCCTTTTAAATTTCTAAATCGGAACTTTAAACGAAAAAAAAAAAAAAATCTGAGAGATAAATTCAAGAAAATTTTATGATTCTAATCTAGTTTTCAAAATCGAAGATTGGGAAATTAGATTTCTTATTTATGATTAGTCTTTAAATATTTTAATATCTCTTCCAAGAGTATATTGCATGCTTCAAGATTATTACTGTATTCGCATGTCGTAAGGCAAATTTATTGCTCTACGTTAGCGAATACAATGAAGGAATAAACTTAATAAGATTAAGAATTAAAACTCACATGGTTTTTTTGTTTGTCTCTCTGTGGTCATGTTTGCGCACTTAGGCTTATTAGATGATACCTACAGTTTAAAGTAGATTCCTAACCACTCACAAACATTCATGCAACCGAATGGAGTCGAACCTGAAGCCTGTGGTACGAAAGGCAAGATTGGTTTGGTTTGTCACTCTATGGTCATCTTCTGTACACGAGAGCTAAACAGACCGGGACTTACAGTTTAGCATGGATTCAGAACCACTCACAAACATCCATGCTACTACCAAGATTCAGAACCTGAAGCCTGTAGTACCAAAGCCCACAGTGTCACACAGCCAACTGGCCCTCAGTCAGCAAATTCACATGGGGATTAGATAAACTGTAGAAAAAGAGTTTTGATTTTATAGAGAAATTACATTTTTTAAAAAACATATTTGAGTAAATGAGAATAAATATTCTATAATTCATTTTGAAAACTTTGATATATATTTTAATGAAGACTAGGGCCTGAATGGCCGTGTGGCTAGCGCTCTGGCGTTCGGTACCACAAGTTTCGGGTTCAAGTCACGGCGGTGCCATGGATGTTTGTAGTGGTTCGAAATCCGCTTTAAACCGTAGGTCCCGGTCTAATAGGATCGTAGAGCATTGCGGGGGCATTGTTACTCCACGTCTGTGGCTTATCTTCAAGTTAGACGCGCCCCCTGGGTAATGCAAAGTGAGTAACGTCTGTGCAGCGCTGCCAGACGTTTTGCCAGCTGCATTAGAAGGAAAAAAAAAAAATTAATAAAAACTACCTCGTTCTTAGTTGCGGCCGGATGTCCAATTGGATAGGGCTTCCGCCTTGGTATTTCTCCCAGTTCAGACAGAGAAGTCTGTTAAGCTATGGTGAAATTAACTTTTATAAGGTTTAAACACTATTTTGAGGATATTGAAATAAGATTATTATTTCGATAGCTAGACAATTTAAAACGAATTTCTGAACGTGTGATAAAGGTCAATTTTTACATTTAGTAACACATATTTTATGACAGGATTAAAAACACCTATAAACGAAATCACATGAAAATCGGCGTTTATATAAAATAATTTTTTTTTGAAATGGAAGTTTCTCGTGTTGCCAGAGGAGATCAATCTGTTTTAAATAATAACTTATACTCTCACTTATTTTTTTATTTTATAATTTAATTTTTTATGGTTTCACATTTTTGCTTTGGTTTGTCGCTCTATGGTCATTTTAGTCTTATTAGACAGTTTAAAGCGGATTGCGAACCACTAACACACATCCCTGCTACAGCCAAGATTCACCTGCAACTGAAGCACCAAAGGCCAGAGCACTAGCCAATCGCCCATCAGACCACTCACTTTTTTTTTTTTTGGAGACATTACTGACCTCTGACTAGGATAACATCATTTTCATACATGATAATAAATACTCAATATTCCTTATTTTATAAACAATTGTTTTAAATTTTGTGTTTAAAAATTTCTATGTTAGGCAAATGAGTTAAATGCGTAATAAAATTAATAAAATCCCATTAAAAGTTTTTTATTATTTTATCAAAATCTTTTCAATTAAGTTTAAAGAAAATCGTTTAGTTTTAAAAACAACCATTTTTGTCATCCAATTTAAAGCATATCGCATTCTTTTTCACATTCGAATCAAATAAATCTGTTGTGATGTGATGCTTTTCAAAAGTAAGCCGAAATCACGTCTTTAGAAAAACCATTTTCTTAATTAGAGCACTACAAAATGTGTATTTAATGCAGCGTAATCTAATCGGACTTAATGTCAGGATGGCTGGAAATATTTATAAGTCAGGGGAGAAGTAATTACCGTCATTTCTTCTGGCTTCTTTTATACATTTACATTTTCTTCGGACTGAGATTTTTTTTTTTTTTTTTGTTGCAAAACTTGTTATGAATGATCTTTCAGCAACAACAAAGGAACATGATATAAATGACTTTGATTAGGGTAAACAGCAGGTCATGCGTTTAATCTTTTTCGCAGAACGTGGAAAATTAATGATCGTTTTCTATTCTGAGGTATTTAAGTTAATTAATAGAACATAACGATGTTGGACTGCCAAAAATCTTTCTAAGCCTTTAAAATGAATAGATTACTTGATCTGGTTATCAGTTGTTTTTCTTATGTAATGTATCATTTCTTTTGATTCGAATTGCTTTTTTCCGCAAAAAAAAAAAAAAAAACTGTGTTGTCGGAAATTTTATGATATTTATTTGATGCATGCACTACTCGTTGATTAGATTTCTCATATTCGCACAATTCTTTTGCAGCTGTTTAGATAATATGATTCCACCTCCATACTTAACCGTCTTTATGGTGGTCCTAGGATCTAGTTCTTTACCAACTTCCATCCACATTTTATATCGTCCGTCGTTTGCGTACAGATTGAATATGCTCTCATCGGAGAACAGATCAGTTTTCAAGAATGATTGCGGTTTTGAAATATGATTTTTTTCAAAAGAAAGAATTTTTTTTTCTCTTTTGACGTAACTGATGAGTGGCTTTCTTATTGAGTACGGCCGTGAAATCTTGCATTATGAAGAACACGTTTAACAATTTCAGCTGAAACGCTTTTTTCAATTTCTGAGGATATCGACGATGCAAGTTTTAGGCCCTTAACCTCAGATTTTTTCTTTATTGGGCGTGTAATTTCCCTCTTTGCAGTAGTACTTAAAAAATACGCCATCTTCCTCATATTAGCCATAGATCTAGAGTTCCGATACTTCTGAATTATTTTTTGTGAAAAAACAAAAATTAACGACTCAATTTCTCTAAGAGATTCGCCATCTTTTGACCATTTGATGACCAGAGAACGTTCTTTTTTAAAAAGTTTCCCTCCTAGAACTCATTACGAAATTTTAAGATTGATAAACAATAATTACATTCATGAAATGACTATTATTACGTTTATATTCTTCATGATCAACTGTAATATTGTTGTAAAGAATTTCTTTAAAAAATGTTGTAAGAAACTTACAATTTTGTTAAATGTATGCTTATTTTTGTGTCTCACTGTAAACTTATTTTGTTTAGAAAGAATAGATACATTTTAGTCAACTTAACTTAGTATTTAAACTTAACTAAATCTTAGTATTTAACTTACAAGAGGTATGTTGTTTCTATTTTATAAATAAATCACATTCATTTTATATTTGATTTACTTTCTCTTAGTTTTCTCAAAAGAGTTTAAGCGTTTACCGATTAAATAAACTAATATTAGCTTTTGTATTTTTGTGTTTGTTTCATAGTTTTTGTGTGTGTTTGCTTCCGCACAAAATTAGCGCGTGTTTATCAATATTGCTCAGTTTATTGAAAGCTTCATTAACTTAGTGATTGAACTTTGCATTTTCAAATTAAACTTCTCTCGTGATATAAAACAGTTCATCATCTTTTTTGCTTGTCTGCAAATTAAACACCTAGTTTTAATAAAAGTCCTAATATGAAAGCTATTTTAAAAACTTAAAAATACTTCAAAACTCCGTTATGGAGGAAATTGTTTGAAAAATTCGCATTTTTATGACTACAAAAAGTAAGCAAAAGTTTTGCATCGCTCTGTTTCAAAAATCAGAGTTGATAATCGACTTTTACTATACTGCATATCATTACATTAATTCCTTGTCCATATTTTACGATGCCTTTTAATAAGTTAAATATGATTTATACGTTAATATAAGCAAATTAAAAATGAGGTGTTCAAGAATTTTATTTTATTTACTTAAATTTTCAAGTATATTTAAATTTTACAAGTTTAGTATAAGTTTTTGTCTATTTACATTTTGACAAGGATCATAATATAAAGAATTAAATCAAGCATAAAGTTCTGTGAATTCATAAAATCTATTAGAAAATTTTCAGCATTATATTTCCAAATTGCAATGTAATGCTGTACATTTTATAAAAGATGCTGTTGCAAATGCTTTTTTAAAATTTGTTATTTATAAAACAGCACATATCAAATTGCATACATGACGAATGAATTTCTCAACATTTTGTACGTGAGTGATCTGAGTAAGACAAGTATTTACAAAACGTTTAAATAAAATATTAAATATTATTGTGTCATATAATGATGTATAATATGTCTGCATTGAATAAAAAATATCTGTGTGTATATGTGTATGTATTCATGTATTTCACAATGATGTTATGTATAGTAAAAACATATAAATATCAACATATATTTCATTTTATTTTATTAATTTTTTTTTTTTTTTTTTATTTCTGGAAGTTTTAATTTTCGGTGATTTCTTGAAATTTAGTGTAGTTTTGTAATGGGGGTTTTTCATTTTCACTTCTTTTGATTGTTAAAAAAAAAAAAAAAAACCATTTTAATAAATTGAGTTAAAGCAGCGTCTGCGAGCTTAAAGCAAGCCACTTAACAGATATCTTGCTGAAAGTAATAATTGTGTAGAAGGAAGCACCTTGCTTAGGTTTTGGACATTTTTCTACGAAAAGATTGGTAATTTCTACGAATTGTCATACTGGGCCATGATCCTTGTTCAATCTGTACTTGTTATTAAAAGTGATGGCTTTATTTTCAAGGAAGATAATACCCCACTTTAGTTCTAGGATTGTCTATAGGATTGTTAAGGATCAAATTATGGAACTAATGGATTATAGAGCTCGATCTCAGAATTACAACCGCGTTAAACTGTAGGTCCCGGTCTAAGTAGCCTAAAATGTACAAAAACAGACAGTAGAGCAACATATCAAACCAAATCTGAATTATAGTTTTATTTACAAACTTTTGAACTACTTTGGAAAGCAGTAGCTGTGCTGACTCTTTTCTCCAAAGTGTTTAAATTAATTGTAATAAGTGTTACTCCATGTATGCACTTTGATTTCGATTCAAACGTTTATATAAACGATGGCGAGAATGCATTAGAGGCAAGATTATATATTCCCTTTGAAAAAGTTTTTACTCTTTAACATAACTTATAAACGTTTTTTTTTCCTAAAACGGAATTTTGTCTAAAAATGTAATTATCAATTTGCAAACAAATATGAATAAAATAATGTAAAGTAAAAATGTAATAATATATAATAATAATGCAATATAGTAAAATCCCCATGGATAATTGTATAAATGTTTTAATAAATAATGTATAATTTTTGTCAATTATAAATACGATAAATAATTATATAACAGATAATTAAATTTTTTGTTTCGGTTTTAATTTTTGTAAGTTTGACACACAAATAAGATGTGACTTAACATTAGGAAATCAATAGATATATATTATATCACTTCGCCATTTTTATATATCATTAATTTATATATATTTCAATTATCCCTAAATCTTAATAATAACAAATTAAGATTCATGGAAAACTGTCATACAATATAATTAATATTATATATAGAAGATATGATTAATATAGTATAATAAATATTATGAAAGGCTTTTATCTTAATTAAAAAGTGAACACAAAAGAAACCTTGATTTAGTATGTTAAAAACTAGGAACAGACATCTGGTTAAAACAAATTGTTCACAGTAAAATTGGTTGATCTTATATTTATGAACTTATTTGTTGAACACAAAATGCTAATGCATCATTGCTTAATTTCATAGATCACTTAAAATCATCAAAATATTTCCTATTTATTAAAGATTTACAAATAAAAGTCACGAACTTTAAAATGAAATAAAAAATGTGAAAATCATACTAACTAAGGTCAGTACACAAATTTCTTCAGCACTTAAGATACAAAAAATGAAAACAATAAGAATTTATTATGCTATTATGTAATATGACACATTTGAAGAAATCTTTTAATAGAAAATAAAAAGAGACAACTGTAGGGGCTAATTTATATCCTTTTCTATTTTGATCAACCACGACTGAAAGAGCAAATTCTCTTCACGTAATCCAAGTTAATATTTTAATAACATTTTCCGAAATGCAAATTCAATGCAAATTATTCATTAGCTCTTAATCTACGCAACGCTATTTGAGCTTCATAGTAAATAGAAGAAACGGTTAGAAAAAATGTCGAAAAAGAAGTATCGGCTTCGATTTAAAAACTACCATACAGTTTATGCGGCATCGCAAATTTAATATCTGCAAGCACTTTTCGGAATGCCGAGCTGGATTTACGGAACGAAAAACAAAAAAAAAAACAAAAAAAAAAAGTTAAGGAAATCAAAAACCTCCAGAGACATGTTCAAAAATGCAGACTGCTAAAGCATGTGATGCATTCCGTTGAAACTCGGCTTCGCGCATAATTTTTGTTATCCAGCTAAGACATTAAATTGCTATCAAACCTATCCTAAAAATCTCTTCAATGCCCCCCCCCCCAAAAAAATTTCTTAACAGCAATCGCGGAAGATTTACAAAAAAAAAAAAAAAAGAGTAAGAAACGTTAAAACTTTCACACAAAAAAAAAAAAAAAAAAAGGAATAAAAAATATTAAAAACTCACAGCATTTTCCCCCATCATCTATTTATAATGACGCCTCATCCAAAATAAACAAATATGAAAGTAACAAATTTCAATTTTAAATTCAGCGTAAGGCATTTGGTTGAAAACACTTTTGAGTCTGCAGCCGGTGACAATGCTTTGAAATTCAATTGCTGCCGGGAAGGCATTTTTTTCTTTTTCACTTTTATTTATTTATATAAATATACCTCATCTTTATGTTCAAGGTGTGGTGAGGGAGACATAGTTTAAAAAAAAAAAATTCCCTTCTTACTGATTTGCGACAGTTGCTTTAACGTAGAAGTGGGGTGTTTTGCATCCCTTATACAACGTGTTCCTTCCAGTTTTTACAGCCCCCGAAATTTCACACCAAGTCAGCACGGGCGTATGTATGAAGAAGATTAGTGCCGAAATATATTCATATATACGAAAAAGACTGTAACTGATTTTTCACTTGTGTTGCTTTTTCATGCTATTTGGTTGTGAAAAGGGGAAAAATATCTCCTGACATGAAAAAATCTTGTAGGAATTCTTTTCTAAAAAAAAAAGAACGAAAGACAGCGAGAAAAGAAAGACTCAAAATGCATGATAAACAACAGTCTTCGTCTACGTTGTTTTTATTCCATAACGTAGAAGAAATAAAAAATGATCGAAAGTTCTAATTCTCCCGCAACGCGTCGTGTTCGAATTCGAGTCGCAGGAAAATGTTGTTAAAAATTCATTTTCCTTTCGGTTTGAACTTGGTCTCAAATTGCCTCATAAATTAGATGGCGTTCTAAGTTTCTGCTGAAGAAAAATGCTCCAAAGAAAAAAATTTGAGGGGAGAAAGAAAAAGAAAAATAATAATAAAACTAAAATGTGAAAAGGAAAAAAAAAAATTAGCGTGCTTTGTGTCCTTGTATCAAATAGGATCCTGTGAAATCTTTAACGCAGTGCTAGTTTTCCAGGTCATTATTTATTTATGTAAGAACTTTTCCGAGAAAAATTTCCATTTTTAAAACCTTTTTTTCATTTCCCATTTCTGGAAAGAAAACCATGGCAATCAAGCAGAGTTAAGTGGCAGCTCCTTTGCTCTTCAGGTGACTCATAAATATTAATTTGTTTGTCCACTGTAGCATTTCCACGAGCGCTTTCTCAAAAGTAACCGTAATTAATAGCCATGAGCAGCTCAAAGTCGTATTGACAAAATTGTTAGGTAAATATTTAAAATGGCGAGAATTTAAAGAAGACAGTTGTAAATCAAAATGAAAAATGACTGCCTTTCAAATAACTACTCAAAAACCTGAAAATTTTAAACTTTGAAAACTGTGCGTTTTAATCGCGCAACATTTATTTACTTTTGATGTTTGAAATGGCAAACTGAGATTTATTCTTTATTGTCCAACACATTAAAAGTTATTATGATGCTACTGTGCCCAAAAAGTAAGACCAATTATTTTTTTCAAAACTCTTTATTTATTCTTCAAATTTATTTCATCGACTTCAAAGTAATTCCCCTTCGGACGCAATGCACATATGTCAACTTTTTCCAATCCTTAATGCATGCTAAAAGGCCTCGGCAGGGATGGCCTTCTAAAGCGCTCGCTCGCCTATTCAGGTTGAATCTCTTCAGTCGACTCAAAGCGGTGTCCTCGGAATGGTCTTTTGAGTTTAGGGAATAGCCAGAAGTCACACAGTATGAATATGGTGGTTGTGGAACGATATTGGTTTCATTTTTGGCGAAAAAGTCACGAAGCGTCAATGCAGTGTGAGCTGGCGCATTCAGTGTTTTCGGTACCAATAGCGATTTGACGCGTTTGAGGCCCAAAATGGAACTGACCGTTCCTTTTGAAATTACAACATCATCAGCAAGGTCTCTAATTGTAAATCAACGGTTTGCAAGCCCCAAATATTTAAGTTTTTGGACGTGAGCTTCGTCGGTTGAGGTTGATGGTCGGCCAGAGGACCTTTGTTTTCAACGCTTTTTCTCTGCCTTCTTTGAACTATTTATGCACTATCTAAACATTTCTTTCCGATATGAATGCTCACCGAATACCTTTTATCATTCTATACATTTACTCATTATGGTTGTGAATGGAGACATCACCGACTAGCAGAAGGATATCGTAATGCTTGCACAGTGTTTGAATTATTGTTAATTTTTCAGTGTGACAGCACCCACTGTAAGATCTTGGTAGGCAAAATAACATTATTCCAATGAAATCATCGCCGTGGGAGGCACACGGCTATTGCAAATTGCTTCAAAAGAAGAAACCAATTGTTAGTAGAGACTTATGGCAGGACGGTTCTGTTTATTCCCAAGCACATCTAATGCCGAGAGCAGTGTAACATCAAAATTTTGAGTCATGTAACTCAGCGATCTTCAACTCACAAAGCTCAAAAACAGAAAGGGCACCAATGGGTTAGCACACAATGCAACTGAAATGCGATTGACTAAGGACATGCCTTATGGTCAATAAATCACTCTTTTATTTGTATTCAATTACATATATTAACATATCAACAGAAATCAAGAATGTATGTATCATCTGGAAAATATTCGGATTAATAATGGGGACTAGATCCAAAACATGGACTTGGCGAAAGAAGGCCATTTCACAGGGTCCAATCGTCAGTTGTATTTTTCATCACATTAAACGCGTTCAGGACATTTTTGTTAAACGTGAAGTTGAAACCCACGCCAAAATTGGTACCATTAATACCCAGATCACAATTTTCTTTCAGTCAGGGAAGTTGTCCAAATGAATGAACAACTTGTCTAGCCATAATAAAAATTAGTAGCCCTTGAATCTGCTGTCAAAATCGCTGTAACACATCTGCAATCACTAAGAAAATCGACGACTAGTTTGATGAAAGTACAAATGGTAAATCATCGCAGAAATTATTTGACCGCATGCTGACAGCACACACTGTACGACACACCAAAAATATTAAGTTAAACAAAACTTGTTTTTGCAATGTTTTGCCCATGGCATATATCTTGATTTGACCATAGCATTTATTTTTAAACTCATATAATATGGCTTTTGTATAAATTTTTCTGAATTTAATTTTTCGAATAAATTTGGTTTAATCAATATGCATTTCACTATTACGAAAGCAATCTCAGATTATATAAAACTCTGTTCAATAACATATTTTTACGATTGCTTACTCATCTACTTTCATAATATATTGTTACCTGTCTAAATAAATTTGAAAAAAACATTACATTGTTTAGCTTAAAAGATTTCAAGTAAACTTCTCCATTTTTATGGTGATTCTTCTAAAAAAATCTAGTGCCATTCTTAAGCATGCAATGATACTTAAATTATTGACTTTCTCTGTCGCCTAATTAAACATAAAGTTCTCTAAATTACATTGCAATTTCGTGACCTCATATTTCCAGAATAAAACTACACTTAAACGAGATTAGAACATTTTTACATCCTTCATCAATTATTCAGCAACATCAAAGAAGCAAATCGCCTCGTTGCGCTTTTATCAGACATAATTGGAAATTCCTATAATATGCTTATTATTCGGCAGTATCACAAAAAGAAAACGAATGAAAATAAAGAAATTGCCATGAATTTATAAGTTTTCATGGTTCATGGGATCAGTAATTGCTATAGAAACTGTAGTTTTGTATTCATTTTATGGAAATAAAAACGAAAAACAAAATGGCTAGGAACATCATCACTAAAAGTCATTTGTATAAATACTATAGTAAAAGCAAAATTGTGCTTGTACCGACGCTTCCCTCATCTTTTATGGCGAGTTGTAATCTACGAGTTTCGAAAGCAAATCTGACAACTTCTATTTCGGTGGAAAAACATCATTAGTGGTAGTTATGATCTTTTCTAAAGGTGTATCAATCAAGGAATTCTATTTGTAATATTTTGTTTTCTTTTTTTCCCCAACGGTCAAACAATCTTCTTTTTTTTTTTTTTAATCTGTTCACTTAAGTTCTTCGATTCTCTTATTTTTCAGGTAACACGAATCCAAGACTGCACATATATTTACGTGAGTAGAAAAATTAGGTGATGCTTTGAAGTAACTTTAGAAAAAAGGGAAATTTAATTGAATCTGAAAAAAAACATGTGATATTAAAGCGAATGGATGATGGGGAAAAGACAGTTTTTACATCATCTCTCGAGTTAAGACATAAAAGTTAATCAAGTAAGCTGCCTGGAGGTCAAAGGCTTAATAAAAAACTGGAAGTTTACGATAGACAAAAGTGTACTGGAACAAAAATAAATTAAAGGTGGATCAACTTAATTTTTGTTTGTTCCCTTTTAAATTCTAAATCGGAACTTTAAACGAACAAGAAAAAAATGAGAGATAAATTCAAGAAAATTTTATGATTGTAATCTAGGTTTCAAAATCGAAGATTGGAAATTAGATTTCTTGATTAGTCTCTAAATATTTTAATATCTCTTCCAAGCGTATCTTGCATGTTACAAGATTACTACTGTTTTCGCATGTTATAAGGTAAATTTATTGTTCTACGTTAGCACAATACAATGAAGGAATAAACTAGGAATCAAAACTCACATGGGTGTTTTCACATAAACATGCATCGGCATAAACATGACGTGATATTGATCAATCGTTATATTACATTATCATCATCATCATTGCCGCAATAGGCCCATGTTGGACCAAGGCTCTCTACCTACTCGTAGATTTAGAGACTAGAGATGTTTTTCTTTTTACAGGGTAGAGTTTTCAGCCATATTACACCGGGGCCAACGGTTCAAAATGGATTCAGAAACACTACAAACATTCATGGCACCGACGGGATTCGAACGACACATGTGGCTCCGAGCACCTGTCACTCGGCCATCAGGATCCAATCGTTATATTTAGCAACTCATATTTCAGGCTAGTTTAAAAATATACATGAATGAAATCAAGTGAAAATCAGCGTTCATTTTTAAATAAAAATTTTTCAAATGAAAGTTTCTCGTGTTGCGCGAGGAGATTAATTTGTTTTAAACAATAACTTATTTTACTGTCTTATTTATTTTATTTTAGGGGATTACTTTTTATGACTTCACTTTTTGGAGACTCCACGGACCTTAGTTCAGAACAGCATTATTTAGTTAAATGCTCAATATTCCTTATGTTATTTATAATTTTTTTTAATTTTTTGTTTACCTATTTCTATGTTAGGTAAATAAGTTAAATGCATAATAAAACCAATAAAATCTCGTTAATAAATTCTTATTATTTTCTTAAAATCTTTCCAATCAAGTTTAAAGAAAACAGTTTATTTTTACAGCAAAACCATTTTTGACATCCAATTTAAAGTATGTCGCATTCTTTCGCGTTCGAATCAAATAAATCCGTTGTGATGCGATGCTTTTCAAAAGTAGGCCGAAATCACGTCATTAGAAAAACCATTTTCTTAATTAGAGACACTACAAAATGTGTATTTAATGCAGCGTAATTTAATCGGACTTGATGTCAGGATGGTTAGAAATATTTATAACTCCGCAGAGAAGTAATTGCCGTCATTTCTTCTTGCTTCTTCTTCTACGTTTACATTTTCTTCGGACTGGAGATTTTTTTGTTGTTGCAAAACTTGTTATGAATGATCTTTCAGCAACAACAAAGGAACACGATATAAATGACTTTCATTAGGGTAAACAGCAGGTCATGCGTTTAATCTTTTTCGCAGAACGAAGAAAATTAATGATGGTTTTCTATCCTGAGGTATTTAAGTTAATTAATACGGCGTAACGATATTGGACTGCCAAGAATCTTTCTAAGCCTTTCGAATGAATAGATTCCTTGATCAGGTTATCAGTTTTTCGCGCAATGTATCAGTTGATGAATGAAGGAGTGAGTTGAATGAATGAGTTGCTTTTCCGTAAAAAAACAACCATGTTTTAGGAATTTTTATGACATTCATTTGATGCGTGCACTATTCATTGATTAAATTTCTGATATGCGCAAAATTCTTTTGCAACTGTTTAAGATAATGTCAGACACTTTTAATTAATTAAAAAAATTAATTTTAGTATTTTTAAAGTTATTTAAAATGTCAATATATATTAAGAAATTTCCAATTATTACTTATTCAAAACATTTTAACGCCAAAAACTAATTAATTGAAAAATATCACTGTTTGTATTTTGCAGTCTCTTTTTTTGTGTCCATAGCTTAAAGTTCAATAATTGATATGTTAAATTTCTTAATATGTATTGACATTTTAAATAACTTTAAAAATACTGAAATTAATTTTTTTAATTAATTAAAAGTGTTTGATTTTATCTTATGTTGGGGCCTCGTATCTGAGTGGCTAGAGCTCTGGCACTCGGTACCACAGGTTTTTCGGGTTCGAGTCCTGACGGTGCAATGAATGTTTGTGGTGATTCGGAATCCACTTTAAACCGTTGATCCCAGTTTTTACAAGATCGTAGAGCGTTGTGGGGAGTAGTATTACTAGCATCCATAGCATATTTTCAAGCCCCATGTATCCCCTGGGTTTTGTTTTCCATTTACGGGTAGGATTATCAGTCCTACGTCCCAACGCTCTACAGTCATAGTAGACCGTGACCTACGGTTTAAAGTGAATTCGAATCACTATAATCATCCATGGTACCTCTGGGACTCTATCCCGAAACCTGTGGCACCGAGGGCCAGAGCACTAGTCACTCGGTCATCAGGGCCATTAATAATATATTTAATTATTATTATTATGAATTTATTATTATTTATTTATTATCAATTTTTTATCTCAATTTAAATTTAAGCATAAAGTCTTTTGTTTTGTTTCGGTAAAACTCAAAAAATGTTATTTATTTCAATACAAGAAGCTTAATTTAGTTTTTAATAACTTTAAATTCTTAAAATATAAAAGATTTAAATATAGCATTATTCTATGCACTTTATCGAAAATACATATTTTCAAAAGTAAAATAGCTTATAAATAAAGTGTTTACCTTTACACATTTTAGTATTACTTGGATGCGATGCGCTAAAATATTAATTAGATAATACATTACAAGTTCAAGTGCATGATAAAAGAGCAGAATGTAATTTGATATTCTAAAGGCATCCTTAATAGCGTTATATATGACTAAGACCATCATTGTTCATGATTGTAAATTACATTTACCATTTAATATTCTACAAGGCATTAAATCCTTACATCTCAATAAAATAGCAGATTCCCATCACAATTTATCGCTTTCATTTAGTATGATTCATTAGAATAATATTAGAATAATTCTCAATCTGTACAAAGATTAATAAAATGTATTTTATATTTCACATTAATACAATAAAATGTTTCATCGTTCTTTAGTATACGCACCTTTTTTAAAAAAAATTAAAAATTATTTTTCTATTCTTTCATGAAAAAAAGCATGGGACGCATTCCAACTCTTGCTCAATGGCAAGGGCAAGCCGTTGTTCCCGAAAACGGGACGTTTTGACCTAAATTGATAATAATTTTATTCGAAACTAGTGTACAGGGTGATTATAAGTAAAGTCCCACTTTCAAAATGCTGTAAAAAAAAGAACTACTCGTCACAATGAATTCATATCTGAACTGAAGATACTTGAAGAAGAGGGAAACTTTAAGACGTTAAAAAATAAGTTCCAAATTGTATTAATAGATGGCGTTATAAGCGGAATAAAGAAACGGAATTCGGATGCTAATGATATTTTGAATCAAAATGACAACGTATTTGGCATGAGTTGCACATTAAACCAACTGTAGTGTGTTCAGTGTGCTTGATTGTTTCGTTTTTAGCGGAACAAATGATTTCAAGTCATTCAGCAGTTGTGACACTGTTAGTGGAAAGCCCATCCACCACCAAATTGGATGGTAAAAATCGATGGGATTTTTTTTTGTGCCATACCGGTTCCCCAAGTATCTTCTCTTCAAATTCAAAATCATTTTGACGAGGGTTTCCTTTTTTACAGCATTTTGAAACTGGAACTTTAATTATAATCACCCTGTATATAGTTATTTCGTTTACTAACAACATATAATTTTTAATCTGTATTCACTTTACATGGACCTGGTGGCCGAATGACTACTCCCTGGCGCTCAATGCCACAGGTTCCGGTTCAGAATCCACTTTAAACCATTGATCCCGGCCCAATGTAACTGTTGCGTAGAGCTGACAACCTTGTCCCATAAAAACAAAATACCTCCTGATTCGAAATCTGCCAGTGGTCAAATGGCCTTGTGCCACCATTTATTTTACAAGAGGCATAGTATTATTCCTATTTTATAAATAAATCACATGCATTTTGTATCTGATTTACTTCTTTCTTTTAGTTTTTCCAATAGCGTTTTCGAGTTTACCGATTAAAATATTAGCTAATATTAGCTTTTATATTTGGTGTTTGCTTCCGTACAAAATTAGCGCGTGTTTATCTTTTTTTCAGTTTATTGAAAGCTTCATTTACTTATTGAACTTTGCATTTTCAAATTAAACTTCTCTCTTTATATCAAATAAGTCCGTCACCTTTTTTTGCTTGTCTGCAAATTAAACACCTAGTTTTAATAAAAGGCATACTAATAAAGCTATCTTAATAATACCTCGAAATCTCGTTATGGAGGAAATTGTTTGAAAAATTCCCATTTTTATGACTGTAAAAGTAAAGAAAAAGTTTGCATCGCTCTTTTCTAAAAATCAGAGTTGATAATCGAATTGTAATTATGATACAGTTCATTACATAAATTCCTTGTCCATATTTTACGATGCCATTTAAGAAGTTAAATGTGATGTATGCGTTAATATAAACAAATTAAAAATGAAATATTCAAAAAAATATTTTTGTATATTTATAATTTAGTAAGAATCATATTATGAAGAAATAAAGCACGCCTGAAGTTCTGTGAATTCATAAAATTTATTAGAAAACATTCAGAATTGCAATTTCGTTGTTTATTAAATAGCACATATCCAAACTGCATACGTGTGCAATTTGGAATACGAATGAATGTTTCAATATTCTGTACGTGAGTTATCTGAAGTAAAAGGTATTTACAAAATGTTTTAATAAATAAAATATTAAATATTATTGCGACATATAATGATATATAATAGGTTTGCGTTAACAAAAATGTATGTTTGTATATGTGTATGCATTCATGTATTTCACAAAAATGTTACGTATAATAAAAACATATATAATATACACATACATTTCAATTAAAAATATTTTTAAATATTTTTCTAGAACTCTTTGAACTTTTACCACTTGAACTGTAATCGTACTTCGGTTTATATGAAACCGACATTTTCAGCAGCAAATTTTGATGCCATGTATGTTCTTATGTTCTTTGATTGATTGATTGATTGATTTGTGTCCAACTTTTAGCTAATTCGGAAAGACGATGTCCAGAACCATTATAGGCAAGATTATATATTCCCTTTTAAAAATTTAATGTCCTATTTTAGTAGAATACAAAATCTCTCATTTGTTTCCCCTCAAACAACGAACTTTTGTGAAAAATAATAATTTTTAATTTCTAAACAAGTATGATGCCAAAATAATGTAAGATCCAATAAATCACAGTATAATGTTTATTTAATAAATATTGTGTAATTTTTATCCAATTTTAAATCCTATAAATAATTGTATAATAGTTCGTTACGCTTTTAAATTCGTTACAGTTTTAATTCTCGTAATTTTGGTGTGGCTTACAAATGAGGTGTGGTTTAACATTAGAAAATCAAAGTGCATATATTTTGATTTCCCTCTTTTTAAATATCATTAAACAATATTATATTAACCATTACTCATGAATCTCAGAAATAAAATTATCAATAAAAAGCCTATTATCTTAATTAAAATGAAAACATAAAATGAACCTTGGTTCATTAAGTTAAAAACTAGGAATGGACGTCTGGTTAAAATAAATTATTAAAAATATCCATTTGTTGAAATTGAAAAAATATTGATTCGTAGAATACAGTATTAAATGCAAAAAGCGAATGCATCATTTCACTCAAAAGTTAATTTTAATGGATCACTTTAAATATTTTCTATCTATTAAAGATTCACGAATAAAGAATTTAAAATACGATAATAAATATGATATATCTATTTAAGATTTACAAATAAAGTCGCAAACTTTAAAAGGAGATAATAAATGTGGAAATCCTTATAACAAGGTGAGTACACAAATTTCTTCTGCATTGAAGATACAAAAAATGAAAAACTTAAAATAAGAATTTATTATGCAATTATTTAATATACATTTAAAGGAATCATTTAATGGAAAATAAAAGAGGCAACTGTAGAGCTAATTTATATCCTTTTCTATTTTGATCAACCACAACCGAAAGAGTAAAATCTCTTACTGTAATCCAAGTTAATATTTTAATAAAAATTTTTTAAAATGCAGATTATTCATTACCTCTTAATCTACGCAACGCCATTTGAGTTTCACTGAAAATAGAAGAAACAGTTAGAACAAAATGGCGAAAAGGAAGTATCGGTTTTGATTTAAAACTACCATACAATTTATGCGGCATCGCAAATTTGATATCTGCAAGCACCTTCAGAATGACGAGGCGGATTTACGGAACGAAAAACAAAAACAAAAAATAAATAAAATTAAGGAAATCAAAAACCTCCAGAGAAATGTTCAAAAATGCAGACTTCTAGAAGCATGAGATGCATTCCGTTAAAACTGCGGCTTCGCGCATAATTTTTGTTATCCAGTTAAGACATTAAATTGCTATCAAACATGTGTTATATAAAATCTCTTCAACGCCCAAAAAAATTCTGGAAAAAAATTCATGGAAAATTTATAAAAAAATAAGAAAGAAACGTTAAAACTTTGACGAAAAAAAAAAAGGAATAAAAAAATATTAAAAACTTGCAGCATTTTCCCTCCATCATCTATTTATAATGACGCCTGAGCCAAAACAAACAAATATGAAAGTAACAAATTTCAATTTTAAACTCAGCGTAAGGCATTTGGTTGAAAAACACTTTTAAGAGTCTGCAGCCGGTGACAATGCTTTGAAATTCAATTGCTGCTGGAAGGCATTTTTTTCTTTCACTTTTATTTATTTATATAAATATAGCTCATCTTTATGTTCAAGGTGTGGTGAGGGAAACATAGTTTAAGAAAAAAATCTCCTTCTCACTGATTTGCGACAGTTGCTTTAACGTGGAAGTGGGGTGTTTTGCATCCCTTATACAACGTGTTACTTCCAGTTTTTACAGCCCCCGAAATTTCACACCAAGTCAGCACGGGCGTATGTATGAGGAAGGTTGTGCCGAAATATATTCATATATACGAGAAGAGTGTAACTGATTTTTCCCTTGTGTTGCTTTTTGATGCTATTTGTTTGTCAAAAGGGAAAAATATCTCCTGATATGAAAAATCTTGTAGTAATTCTTTCAAAAAAAAAAAAAAAAAAAAAAAAAAAAAAAGGAAGACAGTGAGAAAGAAAGACACAGAATACATGATAGACAGTAGTTGTCTACGTTGTTTTTACTCCATAACTAAGAAAAAAAAAAAAAAAAAAAACTTTGAGAGTTCTAATTCTCCCGCGACGCGTGATGTTCGAATTCCTGTCGCAGGAAAATGTTGTTAAAAATTCATTTTCCTTTCGGTTTGAATTTGGTCTCCAATTGCTTCACAAATTAGATGGCGTTCTAAGTTTCTGCTAAAGAAAAATACTGGGAAGAAAAAAATTTGAAGAGAGAAAGAAAGAAAAATAAAAAATAACAATAGAAACTAAAATGAAGTGAAAAGGAAAAAAAAAAAATTGGTTTGCTTTGTGTCCTTGCGTCAAATAGGATCCTGTGAAATCTTCAGCAGTCCTAGTTTTCCAGGTCATTATTTATGAAAGAACTTTTCAGAGAAAAATCTCCATTTTTAAAACCTTTCTTTCTTTTCCCCTTTCTGAAAGAAAAACCTAGTAATCAAGCAGAGTGAAGTGGCAGCTCCTTTTGCTCTTCAGGTGACTCATAAATGTTAATTTTTTGTCCACTGTAGCATTTCTACGAGCGCTTTCTCAAAAGTAACCGTAATTAATAGCCATGAGCAACTCAAACTCGTATTGACAAAATTCTAAGGTAAATATTTAAAATGGCGAGATTTGAAGGAAAACACTTGCAGTTGAACAGAAAAATGACTGCCTTTTATATAACCGAATCCCAAAACCTGAAAATTTTAAACTTGGGAAAACTGTGCGGTGTTAATTCCAACATTTATTTATTTTATGATGTTTTAAATATTAAACAGAGATTATTTTTTATTGTCCAGCACATTAAAAGTTATTATGTCATTTTGAAGGGAAAAGTCGTTTATTATTATTGATCAATGTTTTTATTAAAATATGGTTTGCTTAAGTTGCCACATTGAAATTCCTTAGTTGCCTTTAAGTTGCCTTAATTCCTAATTTAATCTAAAATGCAGCAATTGTTATAATAATATACAATTGTTTTCCTTTATTTTACAATTTTTATTAATTTTCTTTCTGAAGAACCAATTGTAACTTCTCATTTAAATGTTATGGGTAAGATTAAAATTTAAAAATGATCTAATTATTAGCTTTGATACAGAATTCTTAATTAATTTTTCAGTAATGAAGTTGTAAAAATTTCATCCGGTTTTTTTTTTTTAATCCTCTATTCTTCTTCTTAAGTACAGTGAGTTCCAAAATTGAGTATACACGTCGAAAATTTAAAATATTTTATGAATAACAAGCTAACTTTATTTCGAAATAAATCGAATTTCCAGTATCGATACTCTTGCTACTACCTCGGTCAGGCAACTTGTCCATACATTTTGGACAACTTGCCTGACCATAAGTAAAATTGGTAGCCATTGGGATCTGCTGTCAAAACAGCTGTAACATTTGCCATCACGGAGAAAATCGACGAGTAGAAAGTTGATAAATGTACGAATGAAAATCACTCGACAAATTATTTGACCTCATGCTGGCAGCACGCTCTGTAAGTTTCAAACCAAATATTTACCTGTTTTTGCAATGTTTTGCCCAGGGCATTTATATTAATTCATGTTTAAACCCATATAATATGTTTCAGATAAATTTTCCTAAATTTAATTATTCGAATAAATTTAATTTTTCGATTTAATCAATATATATTTTAATATTACAGAAGCCAACTCTCAGATTATATAAAACTCAGTCCAATAAAAGATCTTTATGAATGCTTACTCATCTAATTTTCGTAATACATTGTTATTTTCTGTCTAAATGAAATTTAAAAAATATTACATTGTTTAGGTTTAAAATTTCAAGTATACTCCTCCATTTTTATGGTTATTCATCTAAAAATAAATTCAGTGCCCTTCTCAAGCATGCAATGGTACTTAAATCATTGACTTTCTCTGTCGCCTAATTACACATAAAGTTCTCTAAATTACATTGCAATTTCGTGACCTCATATTTCCAGAATAAAACTACACTTAAATGAGATTAGAACATTTTTACATCCCTCATCAATTATTCAGCAACAACAGAGAAGTAAATCCCTCGTTGCGCTTTTATCGGGCATAATTGGAAATTCCTATAATATGCTTATTATTCGGCAGTATCATAAAAATGAAACAAATGAATATAAAGTCATCAATTTAGAAGTTTTCATGGTTCATTGGATTGAGTAATTGCTATAGAAACTGTAGTTTTGTATTCATTTTATGGAAATAAAAATGGAAAAACAAAATGGCCTGGAACATCATCATTAAAAGTCATTTTTATAAATACTACAGTAAAAGCAAAATTCTGCTTGCACCGACGCTTCCCTCATGTTTTATGGCGAGTTGTAATCTACGAGCTTCGAAAACAAATCTGGCAACTTCTATTTCAGGGAAAAACTCCATTAGTGGTAGTTATGACTTTTTCGAAAGGTGTATCAACCAAGAAATTCTATTTGTAATATTTTGTTTTCTTTTTTTTTTCCCCAACGGTCAAACAATTTTTTATTTTTCTTCTTTCTCTGTGCACTTAAATTCTTCGATTCTCTTATTTTTCAGGTAACACGAATCCAAGACTGCACATATATTTACGTGATTAGAAAAATTAGGTGATGGTTTGAAGTAAATTTAGGAAAAAAAGGGAAATTTAATTGAATCTGAAAAAAAAACACGTGTTATTAAAGCGAATGAATGATAGGGAATAAACAGTTTTTACGACTGCATCTCTCGACTTAAGACATAAAAAGTTAATCAAGTAAGGTGCCTGGAGGGTCAAAGGTTTAATAAAAAACTGGAAGTTTACGATAGACAAAAGTGTACGAAAACAAAAATAAATACATAAAGATGAATCAACTTAATTTTTGTTTGTTCCCTTTTAAATTTATAAATCGGAACTTTAAATGAAAAAGGAAAACTGAGAGATAAATTCAAGAAAATTTTATGATTCCAATCTAGGTTTCAAAATCGAAGATTTTGAAATTAGATTTCTTGTTTATGATTAGTCTCTAAATATTTTAATATCTCTTCCAAGAGTATCTTGTATATTCTAAGATTACTACTGTATACGCATGTTATAGGGCATATTTATTGTTTCGAGATTGCTACTGTACTTGCATGATATTAGGTAAATTCATTGCTCTACGTTAACGCGATACAATGAAGAAATAAACTTATAAAATGAAGAATCAAAATTCACATGGTTTGCATTTTGTTTGTCGCTCTACGGTCCTTTTTTTTGCACACTTAGGCTTTATTAGACCGGTACCTGCAGTTTAAAGTATATTTCTAAACACTCACAAACAATGATGCGACCGAATGGAGTCGAACCTGAAGGCTGTATTACCAAATTGATTTGGTTTGTCACTCTATGGTCATCTAGTGCACAAGAGAGTTAAACTGATCGGGACTTCATTTTAGCATGGATTCCGCACCACTAACAAACATCCATGCTACTGCCAAGATTCAGAACCTGAAGCCTGTAGTACCAAAGGCCGCAGTGCTAGACAACTGGCCCTCAGGCCAAAAATTCACTGGGGATTAGATAAACTGTAGAAAAGAGTTTTGATTTTATAGAAAAATTACAAAATTTTTTTAAAACTTATTTGAATTAAATACGTATAAATATTCTACCATTAATTTGAAAACTTTGATATGTATTTTAATAAAAACGATCTCATTTATAGTTCCGGCCGGATGGCCAATTCGATAGTGCTTCGGTCTTTAGTACTTCACCCAATTCAGGCAGAGAAGGCTGTTAAGCTATGGTTAAATTAACTTTTATAAGCTTAAACTTTAGATACTACACTCATGTCCATAAATTAAGGATAATTCAGAATCACACAGACATTGAACTCTAAAATAAAAATTTCACCTGTAGAATTATCACACACATCTTGAAGAAGAATATGCAAATTACAAGAAACCGCCAAATGGCGCGGATAGCATGTCACAATGACGAGTGTAAGAGAGGGGTATATAAGGAACGGTGGCAAAGAAGTAACATTGTTCACAAGCGCTTTAAAAGCCTTTCAGTGCAATAACCGCATAGTTATAGCCCAAAGGAAGCATTTGGATGATTTTTAAGTGGTAGAATTATCGGACGACTGGAATGTGGACGTACCCAGCTGGAAGTAGCCGAAGAACTTGAATCGCCCAGAGTGTCATCCCCAGGCTTTGGCAACGATTCCAAGATGATGGTAATGTGAGTAGATGTTACAGCACAGGTCGCCCCCGAGTTACAACGCCAAATGAGGACCGGTATTTAGAAGTTACTGCCAAAAGAAACAGACGGAGCACAGCATCATACCTGTCTCGTCAACTCTCTTCAGCTACCGGTACGACAGTTTCAAGGCAGACCGTGTACAGACGCTTAGGGCACATTGGTCTATATGCTCGTAGGCCTGTCGGATGTGTTCCACTTCCACAACTCACTGTCACCTGCGATTAACCTGGAGAAGAGAGCATGCATTGTGGACACCGCAACAGTGGTCTTATGTGATGTTTTCCGACGAGTCCAGGTTTAGTTTGCGGTCTGATTCTCGCCGGACTTTCATATGGAGAGCGCCAGGTACCCGCTACCACCAAGAGAACACCATTGAACGACACCGTTACGGTGGTGCAGGATGGCTCGTTTGGCGAGGAATTATTCTTGGTTCCAGAACTGACCTGCATGTTCAGAGTGTAACGATGACAGGCCACATCTATCAGGATGTCATTCTGGAGCAACATGTATGTTTGTTTCGGGGCGCCATGGGTGCTGAATTTCTGTTTACGGATGACAACGCCCGTCCTCACCGTGCAAACATTGTGGACGAATGCCTTCAATTGGAGGATATCACCCGTATGGATTGGCCAGCATAGTCACTGGACTTGAATCCAATAGAGCATGTGTGGGATATGCTTGGCCGACGAATTGCAGCCCGTCGACCCCCTCCCACCTGTCAACCGGAACTTCGGAGGGCATTGCTTGATGATTGGTGTAATATTCCCCAAGATCAGATTGATAATTTGATACTCTGCATGCCTAGGCGTTGTAAGGCCTGTATTGCATCGTCCGGGAGACATACTCTATATTAACCATCATACTAACCATGTTATACTGTTTTTGTAAATAGGTTCTTTTTTGAAATTTGTTCCAGGGAGTAAAAATTTTATTAATTATGTCAAACATATAGCATTTTTTTGCTCTTTACCTTTTTGTTTAATAAATAGACTTTACAAATAAGTCAAATTTGTTTTTGCTTCTGTCTCTTTCTTTGCCTGAACTTCATTATCCTTAATTTATGGACATGAGTGTATTTTGAAGATATAGAAATAATAATCTGTTTATATTTTGATAGCTAGACAATTCAAAATGAACTACTTACCTTTGTGATATGGGTCAATCTTTATATTTTAGCAACACATATTTTATGTCAGGTGTAAAACACCTATAAATGAAATCACAGGAAAATCGGCGTTTATTTTAATCATTTTTTTTTAAATGGAAGTTTCTCGTGTTGCGCGAGAGGAGATGAATCTGTTTTAAATAGCAACATATACTTCTATTATTTTTTTACTTTATATTATTCATTTTTTATGGCTTCACTTTTAGCTTCGTTTGTCGCTCTACAGACATGTTTTGGACACTTTAGACTAATTAAACCAGGACTTACAGTTTAACGTGGATTCTGAACCACTCACAGACATGCATGCGAACTCAAGCCCGTAGCAACAAAGGCCATAGCGCCAGCCAATCGCCCATCAGGCCGATCACTGACATCACTGACTTCTGACTAGGATAACATCATTTTCATACATGATAATAAATACTCAATATTCCTTATATTATACACAATTTTATTTTTCATTTTTTTTTACAAATTTCTATTCTAGGTCAACGAGTTAAATACACAATAAAACCAATAAAATCCATTACAAATTTTTATTATTTTATTAAGATATTTCTAATTAACTAAGTTAGTTAAGTTTAAAGAAAACCTTTAGTTTTACAACAAACCATTTTTTACATCCAATTTAAAGCATATCGCATTCTTTCGCGTTCGAATCAAACAAATCTGTTGTTTGTAGCTCTACAGTCATTCTTTGCACACTTTAGGTTAATTAGAATGGGACCTACAGTTTAAAGTGGATTCAGAACCCTTCACAAATATCCATGCCAATGACAGGATTCGAAGCTGAAGCCTGTTGTACCAAAAGGCTAGAGAGCTAGCCAATTGACCACCAAGCCGCTACATTTTTTTTTTTTTTTTTTTTGAGACTTCACTGACATCTCACTAAGATAACATTATTTTCATACATCATAATAAATACTCAATATTCCTTATATTATAAACATTTTTTTTTTAGTTTAAAATATAAATTTCTAGTTTAAACAAAGGAGATAAATGCATAATAAAACCAATAAAATTCAAATTAAAAGTTTTTTTAATTTCTTATGATCTTTCAAATTAAGTTTTAAGAAAATCGTTTAGTTTTACAACAAACCATTTTTGACATCCAAATTAAAGCACATCGCATTCTTTCGCGTTCGAATCAAATAAATGTGTGTTGTGATGTGATGCTTTTCAAAAGTAGGCCGAAATCACGTCTTCAGAAAAACCATTTTCTTAATTAGAGCATTACAAAATGTGTATTTAATGCAGCGTAATTTAATCGGACCTAATGTCAGGATGGCTGGAAATATTTATAACTCCGTGGAGAAGTAATTGCCGTCATTTCTTCTTGCTTCTTCTTCTACGTTTACATTTTCTTCGGACTGGAGATTTTTTTGTTGCAAAACTTGTTATGAATGATCTTTCAGCAACAACAAAGGAACACGATATAAATGACTTTCATTAGGGTAAACAGCAGGTCATGCGTTTAATCTTTTTCGCAGAACGAGGAAAATTAATGATGGTTTTCTATTCTGAGGTATTTAAGTTAATTAATATGGCGTAACGATATTGGACTGCCAAGAATCTTTGTAAGCCTTTCAAATGAATAGATTCATTGATCTGGTTATCATTTTTTTCTTCTTGCAATGTATCAATTTCTTTTGATTCGAGTTGCTTTTCTGGAAAAAAAAACAGGTTTTAGGAAATTTTACAACGTTCATTTGATGCATGCACTATTCATTGATTAGATTTCTCATATTCGTAAAATTCTTTTGCACCTGTTCAAGATATTATGACTTTACCCCTTTTTTAAGAAAGACACTTTAATTAATTTAAGAAACTAATTTTAACATTTTTAAAGCTATTTAAAAATTTTCATTAAGAAATTTCAATTGTTACGTATTAAAAACAATTTAACATCAATTAATTTAATTAATTTAAAAATATCAGTTTCTGCATTTTGCAACCTATTATTTACCGTAATTAATTGCCTGAGCAACTCCAAAATTGTGTTGACAAAATTCTTGGGTAAATATTTAAAATAGCGGAATTTTAAGGGAAACACTTGTAATCGAACAGAAAAATGACTGCCTTTTAAATAACTAATCCAAAAACCTGAGAGTTTTAAATTTGTTAAAACTGTGCTCTGTTAATTCCAACATTTATATATTTTATGATGTTTGAAATGGCAAACTGAGATTAATTTTTCAATTCCTACTATTAGTTCACACACTCGCTATATATAACATTAGAAAATCATAATAGCCTTAACATTAGAAAATCAATGTGTATATATTTTCATTTCGCCCTTTTTAAATATTATTAAATAATACTAGAATTCAACTATCCATGAATCTTAATAATAAAAATTATCAATAAAAAGCCTTTTATCTTAATTAAAAATTAAACATAAAAGAAAACTTGAATCATTAGGTTAAACCCTAGGAATGTACGTCTGGTTAAAATAAATTATTCAAAGTATCCATTAGTTGAAATTGAAAAAAATTTGATTCGTAGAATATAGTATTAAATACAAAATGAGAATGCATCATTGTATTCCCAACTTAAACTTAATTGATCACTATAAATAATTTTTTTTATTATCTATTAAAGATTTACAAATAAAGTCACAAACTTTAAAATGAGATAATAAATGTGGAAAGCATTCTAACAACCGAGGGGAGTACACAAATTTCTTCTGCGCTTAAGATACAAAAAATGAAAAATCTTACAATAAGAATTTATTATGCAATTATCTAATATGATACATTTAAAGCAATCTTTTAATCGAAAATCTGCAACTGTAGCGCTAATTTATATACTTTTCTATTTTGAACAACCACAACTGAAATTCTCTTCATATAATCCAAGTTAATATTTTAATAACATTTTTCCAAAATGCAAATTCAATGAAAACCATTCATTAGCTCTTAATCAACGAAACGCCATTTGAGCATCAATGTGAGTAGAAGAAACGGTTATAACAAAATGGCGAAAAAGTATCGGCTTCGATTTAAAACTACAATACAATTTATGCGGCATCGTAAATTTATTATCTGCAAGCATTTTCAGAATGTAGAGGTGGATTGTACGGATCGAAAAACAAAAACAAATAAAATAAATAAAATTAAGAAAATCAAAAACCTCCAGAGAAATGTTCAAAAATGCAAACTTTCTAAAGTATGTGATGTATTCCGTTAAAACTCCGGCTTCGCGCATAATTTTGTTATCCAGCTAAGACATTAAATTGCTATCAAACATGTGTTCTATAAAATCTCTTCAACGCCCAAAAAAATTTTTAACAGCAATCGCTGAAGATTTCGAAAAAAAAAAAAAAAAATAAATAAAAAAAATAAAGAAACGCTGAAACATTCACACACACAAAAAAGGAATAAAAAATATCAAAAACTTGCTGCATTTCCCCCTCCCCCATCATCTATTTATAATGACGCCTGACTCAAAACAAACAAATATGAAAGTAACAAATTTCAATTTTAAACTCAGCGTAAGGCATTTGGTTGAAAAACACTTTGAGTCTGCAGCCTGTGACAATGCTTTGAAATTCAATCTCTGCTGGGAAGGCATTTTTTTCTTCACTTTTTATTTATTTATATAAATATACCTCATCTTTATGTTCAAGGTGTGGTGAGGGAAACAGAGTTTAAAAAAAAATCTCCTTCTCACTGATTTGCGACAGTTGCTTTAACGTAGAAGTGGGGGTTTTTGCATCCATATACAATGTGTTCCTTCCAGTTTTTACAGCCCCAGAAATTTCACACCAAGTCAGCACGGACGTATGTATGAGGAAGGTTTGTGCCTAAATATATTCATATATACGAAAAGACTGTAACTGATTTTTCACTTGTGTTGCTTTTTGATACTATTTGGTTGTCAAAAGGGAAAAATATCTCCTGACATGAAAAATCTTGTAGGAATTCTTTCCTAAAAACAAGAACGAAAGACAGTGAGAAAGAAAGACACAAACTGCACGATAAACAACGGACGTTGTCTACGTTGTTTTTATTCCATTAACGAAGAAGAAGAACAAAATATCGAATGTTCTAATTCTCCCTCGACGAGTCATGTTCGAATTCGAGTCGCAGGAAAATGTTATTAAAAATTCATTTAAATGTTAATTCATTTCTTTCATTTCGGTTTAATCAAGAATTTGGTCTCAAATTGCTCTTCAGGTGACTAGATTAGATGGCACTTCTTTCCACGACCTTTTTCTGTTTTCTGCTGAAGAAAAATGCTCGAAAGAAAAATTTGAAGAGTGAAAGAAAGAAAAAAAAAATAATAATAATAAAACTAAAATAAAGTGTAAAGGAAAAAAAAAAAAATTGGTTTGCTTTGTGTCCTTGTATCAAATAGGATCCTCTGAAATCTTTAGCAGCGGTAGTTCTCCAGGTCATTATTAATGGAAGAACTTTTCCGAGAAAAATCTCCATTTTTAAAACCTTTCTTTTATTTCCCTTTCTGAAAGAAACACAGTAATCAAGCAGAGTTAAGTGGCAGCACCTTTGCTCTTCAGGTGACTCATAAATATTAATTAGTTTGTCCACTGCAGCATTTCAAGGAGCGTTCTGTCAAAAGTAACCGTAATTAATAGCATGAGCAACTCCAAAATCGTATTGACAAAATTTTAGGTAAATATTTAAAATAGCGAGTTTTTTAAGGAAAACACTTGCAGTCGAACAGAAAAATGACTGCCTTTTAAATAACTAATCCAAAAACCTGAAAGTTTAAACTTTGGAAAACTGTGCGGTGTTAATTCCGACATTTATTTATCTTATGATATTTTAAAATGGCAAACTGAGATTTATTTTTTATTGTCCAACACATTAAAAGTTATTATGCTGCTACTGTGGCCAAAAGTAAGACCTTTTTTTTTTCCAAAACTCTTTTATTTATTCTTCCAACTCTTCTCTTCAAAACTCTTTATTAGCCAGAAGTAGCACTGCGGGAGTACTGTGATTGTGGAATGATATGGGTTTCATTGTTGCTGAAAAAAGTCACGAAGAATCAATGCAGTGTGCGTTGGCGTATTTAGTGTTTTCGGAATCAATCGAGATTTGACGGGTTTGATGCCCAAAATAGAATTGACCTATTATTTTGAAATTCCAATATCATCAGCCAGGTCTCTAATTGTAAATCGACGGTTTGCAAGCACCAAACCTTTAATTTTTTTGACGTGAGCTTAGTCGGTTGACGTTGCTGTGGTCTTCGTTTTCAACGCATTCTCAACGTTCTTTTTTGAACTGTATGTTTACCACTTGTAAACATTTCTTTTACCATATAGTTTGCTCACCGAATGCCTTCTGCAACACTTTTACGTTTCACACACGAATATTCATTCCGCAAACAAAATTTAATGCAAGTTCTTTGCTCAATTAATTCGGACATTTCAAAAATCTCCGGAATCAGTTTTAGCGTCCCACAAAGCCAAGCGTAACTCAAACACTAATGAATATATTGACGGATATACACACAGATATCAAGGACAGTGCCAGCAACCTAAAAATGAAAAAAAGTTGAAATTCCATAAGCCCCTGCAATTTTAAATTGAAAATTGGTCTCACTTTTTTGAACACAGTGGAAAATGAAATTAAAAAACATTACATTGTTTATATTTAAAAATTTCAAGTAAACTCCTTCATTTTTATGCTTATTTAACTAAAAATAAATCCAGTGACATTCTTAAACATGCAATGGTACTTAAATCATTGACTTTCGCTGTCGCTTATTTAAACATAAAGTTCTCTAAATTACATTGCAATTTCGTGACCTCATATTTCCAAAATAAAACTACACTTAAACAAGATTAGAACATTTTTACATCCTTCATCAATTATTCAGCAACAACAAAGAAGAAAATCCCTCGTTGCGCTTTTATCGACATAACTGGAAATTCCTATAATATGCTTATTATTCGGCAATATCATAAAAAAAAAGAAAACGAATGAAAATAAAGAAATTGCCATGAATTATAAGTTTTCATGGTTCATGGGATCGAGTAATTGCTATAGAAACAGTAGTTTTGTATACATTTTATGGAAATAAAAACGAAATACAAAATAGACTAGGAACATCATCATTATAAGTCATTTTTATAAATACTACAGTAAAAAGCAAAAATTATGTTTGTACCGACGCTTTCCTCATCTTTTATGGCGGGTTGTAATCTACGAGCTTCGAAGGCAAATCTGGCAAGTTCTAGTTTCGGTGGAAAAACTCCATTAGTGGTAGTTATGATTTTTCGAAAGGTGTATCAATCAAGAAATTCTATTTGTAATATTTTGTTTTCTTTTTTTTTCCCAACGGTCAAATAATCTTTAGTTTTTCTTCTTTCTCTGTTCACTTAAATTCTTCGATTCTCTTATTTTTCAGGTAACACGAATCCAAGACTGCACATATATTTACGTGAGTAGAAAAAGTAGGTGATGGTTTGAAGTAACTTTAGAAAAAAAAAAAAAGGGAAAAAAAAAAGGAAATTTAATTGAATCTGAAAAAAACACGTGATATTAAAGCGAATTGATGATAGGGAAAAACAGTTTTTACGGCTGCATCTCTCGAGTTAAGACATAAAAGTTAATCAAGTAAACTGCCTGGAGGGTCAAAAGGCTTAATAAAAACTGGAAGTTTACGATAGACAAAAATGTACGAAAACAAAAATAAATACATAAAGATGGATCTACTTAGTTTTTGTTTGTTCCCTTTTAAATTTCTAAATCGGAACTTTTAAGCGAACAAGAAAAAAAAAAAAATGAGAGATAAATACAAGAAAATTTTAGGATTCTAATCTAGGTTTCAAAATCGAAGATTGTGAAATTAGATTTATTATTTATGATTAGTCTCTAAATATTTTAATATCTCTTCCAAGCGTATCTTGCATGTTTCAAGATTATTGTTGTATTCATACGTTATAAGGTATATTTATTGTTGTATGTTAGCATAATACAATGAAGGAATAAACTAAGAATTAGAGCTCACATGGGTGTTGCATAAACTGTAGAAAAACAGTTTTGATTTTATAGAGAAATATTAAATTTTTTCAAAAACTCATTTTAATTAAATGCTAGTAAATATTCTACCATTGATTTGTAAACTTTAATATCTATTTTAATAAAAACTCAGTCAAATTCTAATAAGGGGAATATTTAAGGAATATATCATCATCATAATCAATAGCATGACAGCCCAAAGTGGGCCTAGGCTTTCCTTTGAAGAGATTTACATGCGTTCCTCTGGATGACAAGGGTCCTCCAATTCTTAACCTTTAGTACAGCTGCATCTAGTCATCGCAATTTGGATCGTCCTCTTCCTCTTTGTCCCTATGGCTTTGCCAAAATTCGTTACAAGGTTTAGATCATTCATTCTAAATGCATGATCAGCCCAGTTTAATCTACTGATCTTAATAAATTTCCTAATATCTTTGTCTTTATAGCATTTATAAACTGCTGCTTTGTACGGTCTTCTCCAACAATAACTTTCCTTAACACCTCCAAGAATAACCCTTAAAATCTTCCACTCAAATATACCCAAATTGGCCTCATCAGATCTTACCAAAGGCCAAGTTTCAGAGCCATAGACCAAAATAGGTTTAATAAGTGTTTTATATAACAAGAATATAGTTTTCATGTACATGAACTGGGATTTAAACAGATTTCTTAATAAAAAAAATGCATTATTGGCAGATGCAATTCTGTTTTTCTTTCAAGTAAGATATTATTTTGATTTTAATTTCTGATTCTAAGTATTTAAAACTGAGTACAGATTCAAAAGTATAAGTGCCTAGGGTAATATTGGGTGTATCCCGACAAATATTTCTTGAGGAAAGCATATATTTTGTTTTCTCCTGGCTTATGTTTAGATGCAAAATTCCCAGCCAATTCAAAGCTCGAAAAGCTTCCTCTAAAAAAGATCTTGCAATGATTACTACATCGTCATCATAAGCTCAAAATCTGAATAGACTTGAAGAAAATATATCCTCTTAAGTTTATACACAAATCTGTCATTACTCAAAGTTAAAAAGCAAGCCTGAAACGAATACTGTCGAACTCCGTTTTGAATGGATAATTCATCAGACAACTCTCCTTGAATTCGAATTCTTGCTTTTGTATGCAAAGGTAACTTACACTAAAAATATAAGATGGATGGAATGTTAAGCTCCTTCATCGCCTCAAATAGGTTTTTCTTATTAATATTATCAAACGCAGCTCGAAAATCAATAAATAAATAGTGAATATCAATACCATATTCCATGTTAAGAATATATCACTTAATAAATTAGTCGATGTAGTATATAGCATAAAAATAATTAATTTATTGATTAACTGAATCTTCTAACTATCAAAGATTAAAATTGCCTCATATACCAAATCTAATATACAAATAATCTTATTCTCAAAAATTAGAATGTTCTCATATTCTATAAAACTTTGACTTTTAAGTACATACTATTTGCCAAGCGTATGTTAAAATGATGTTAAAAAGTACTTTGATAATCCTATAACAAGATTGATGACCTTAATTTAATTATTCAAATAATTCAATGTACGATTACAAAATCATTAATTAATTATTTTTGAACTAAAATAAATTTACAAATGGTTTTAATTTTTCTTTTCAATGGCATTTTCTAAATCAATTTCGCAATGTTATAACATTATTGGAGATGTTAAAAATTTAATTTAATTCTATGAATATGAACATTTTATTTAAATTTTTCCCCAAAAGCTTTGCCATCATAAATATCAAATCTCTAATGAACTTTTGTATGTATTTTCTTATAAAAATTATGAGTTTGAATTTTTAGACAAAAAAATCCAAAACGTAAACAATAAAAAATGAAAATTCTTTCACGAATTTCAATTTATTGTATGTCAGCATACTTGTTGTTGTATGCTTGATGTTGTTGGGGAAATTGATGTTGTCGGAATCTGGGGACTGACATCTATTGAGTAGTCCACTCAGGGAAGGAGGGAAAGGGACAGCTTTTGTTGTGATGGAGCACCCGTAGGTAGAAGTCTTGACATGACTCCGTGTCACCGAAGAAGGATGACTTTTACGAAGAACAAGCTCGCATTTGGGTATCAGCCCTTTTTAAACACCTATAAATTAAAACATGAAAAACGGTATTTATTTTAAATGAAAGTTTTTGATAGTAAAGAAAGATAGTTAAGAAAGTAAATTTACGTTTTTGTGTTGCGCAAGGAGATTAATCTTTTTTAACTAATTAACTTATACTATTATTATTATTTTTTTTAATTTTATAGTTTCAATTTTATGGCTTCACATTTTTGGTTTGGTTTGTCGCTCTGTCATTTATGCACACTTTACACTAATTGAGCGGGACCTACAGTTTAAAGTGGATTCCGAACCACTAACAGACATCGATGCCCCCACCAGGATTCGAACCTGAAGCGTGTGGTGTGGTATCATACTAAGTATCCGATAATAAATGATGATAATAAATACTCAATATTTCTTATTTTATAAACAATTGTTTTAAATTTTGTGTTTAAAAATTTCTATGTTAGTCAAATGAATTAAATACATAATAAAACCAATAAAGTCCCATTTAAAGAGTTTTTTGAATTCCTTAAAATCTTTCCAATCAAGTTTAAAGAAAACCGTTTAGTTTTACAACAAACCATTTTTGACATCCAATTTAAAGCGTATCGCATTCTTTCGCGTTCGAATCAAATAAATCTGTTGTGATATGATGCTTCTCAAAAGTAGGCCGAAATCACGTTTTTAGAAAAACCATTTTCTTAATTAGAGCACTACAAAATGTGTATTTAATGCAGCGTAATTTAATCGGACTTAATGTCAGGATGGCTGGAAATATTTATAACTCCGCGGAGAAGTAATTGCCGTCATTTCTTCTTGCTTCTTCTACATTTACGTTTTCTTCGGACTGGAGATTTTTTTGTTGCTAAACTTGTTATGAATGATCTTTCAGCAACAACAAAGGAACACGATATAAATGACTTTCATTAGGGTAAACAGCAGGTCATGCGTTTAATCTTTTCGCAGAACCAGGAAAATTAATGATGGTTTTCTATTCTGAGGTATTTAAGTTAATTAATACGGCGTAACGATATTGGACTGCCAAGAATCTTTCTAAGCCTTTCAAATGAATAGATTCCTTGATCTGGTTATCAGTTTTTTTTTTTTTTGCTGCTATGTATCATTTCTTTTGATTCGAGTTGCTTTTCCGTAAAAAAACAATATTTTAAGAAATTTTATGACATTCATTTGATGCACATGCACTATTCATTGATTAGATTTCTAATATTCGCAAAATTCTTTTGCACCTGTTTAAGATAATATGAGTTCACCCTTCTTTTACGAAACTCACTTTTTTAATTAATTAAAACAAATTAATTTTAGCATTTGTAAAAACTATTTGAACAAATATTCATTCAGAAATTTCCAATTATGTACTAAAAACAATTCAACATAGAATTAATTTAATTCATTTAAAAATATCAGTTTTTTGTATTTTGCAAACTATTCTTTATGTAACTTACAAACTTGATATAACTAACATGCACTCCCAGCTATTTGTATTCGTTCAAAATCATCCGACTTTTAAAAATATTTGAGTATGTCATAGAGGCTGTATTAATAGTATTTCCATGGAATCCTTAATTAGCTGTTATATAAGATGTTAGTTTCCATGCAATAGGGGAACCTGATGGCTGAGTGACTAGCGCTCTGGCACTCGGTACCACAGGTACTTCCTCCAAACTTCCATGGTACTGCACGGATTCGATGCCGAAAACCTGTGGCAGAGAGCTAGTTACTTGGTCATAAGGCTCATTGACCATAAAAACCTAACATTTATTAATAAAATAAACATAAAACATCAATATTCTGAATTTGTTTTCAATTTAATGATACATTTAAATTTAAACATAGAATCTGCTACATTTCATGAAAATTTTATTTATTTCAATTCAAGAAGCTTAAATTACTTTGAAAAACTTTTAAATTCTTAAAATATAAAATATTTAAATACAGTAATATTCTTTACGCTTTATCAAAGATACATATTTTCAAAATTAAAATAGGCTATAAATAAATTCTTTACCTTTACACATTTTACTGTTATTTGATGCGATGCTGCTAAAATATTCATTAAATATTCATTTTAGGTTCAAATGCATGATAAAAGACCAGAATATATTTTGATATTCTAAAAGCATCGTTAATGGCATTACATACGACTAAGACCATCATTGTTCATGATTGTAAATTACATTTACCCTTTAATATCCTCTAAGGCATTAAATCCTTATATTTCAATAAAATAGCAGATTCCCATTACAATTTATTGCTTTCATTTAGTAAGATTCATTATGATAACATTATAATCTTTCTCACTCTTTACAGTGATTAATAAAATGTAATTTATGTTTCAAATTAAGACCATAAGATATTTTTAACGTTCTCAAACTATATCTAGCAATTGAAAAAATTTTTAAAAATTAATTTTCATTTCTTTAATGAAAAAACAGAACATGGAATTCATTCCATCTCTTGTTCAATAACAAAAGTCGTTGTTCTAGAAAAGTGAACATTTTTGCCTAAATTGATAATAATTTTTTCTTAATATTTGCAAACTGATTTATTTTGTTCGAGACTAATGTATACAATTAGTCTCCAAACTGGGTAAACCTGTATAAAATCCTGTTTGTTTTCCTCGTCCAATATGTAATGAAAATAATTATGAAATTGAATTTATTTTTAAAAAAAAATCAAAAAAAAAAAAAAAAATATGACACTTGGAGAAAAAACTACACCTCAAAATTTCCTATACACCTTTATTAATTTCCATAAGATCAGCAAATTAATATTTAATATATTATCCTTTTGCCTGGATCGCAGCTTGCAATCTTTTAGGCATAAATTCCACAAATATTTTTGTTGTTTCAACTGAAATGTTTGCCCACTCTTCTTTAAGACTTTTTTTTTAAATTCTCTTTACTCGTCACATCATATTCATGGACAGATTTTTCCAACCGAGCCCATAAATTTTCTATGGTATTTAGGTCTGGAGATTACAGTGGAGTATATAACTGCTGCTTGCAGTGGTATAACAAATATAACATGAATAATTTCGCCGTATGTTTCGGGTCATTGTCTTGCTGGAAGACGAAGTTTGACTCAAGTCCTGCTTTGCCGCCACTTTTTTATAAATTATTCTTTAAGATGTCAAGATACACCATTCTATATCTAAGGCCATCAATGAAGACACGTTCTTCTACTCCTCTTGCTGCTATACTGTCCCAAACGAGGACGGATCCATCTCTATACTTAACCGTCTTTACTACGTTCCAAGGATCTAGTTCTTTCTCAACTTCCCTTTAAAAAACTTTATATCGTCCGTCGCTCTCATACAGATTGAATTTGCTGTCAAAATAGAGTTCCAGAATGATCCCGGTTTTGAAATTTGATTATTTTCAAAAGAAAGCATTTTTTTTTTTTTTCTATTGGCGTAACTGATGGGTGGCTTTCTTATTGGAGTACGGCCGTGAAGTCCTGCATTGTTAAGAACCCGTCTAACAATTTCAGTTGAAACGCTTCTTTCAATTTCTGAGAACATCGACGATGCAAGTTTTAAAATGTTTTACTCTCGGATTTTTCTTTATTGAACGTATAATCTTCCTCTTTGCTGTAGTGTTTAAAATTTCCTTATGCTCACTTCCTGGAATATTGGCCACAGATCTAGATTTCCGATACATCTGAATTAATTTTTGAACACAATTAAAGACTCAAGTTCTCTAATAGATTTGACATCTTTTGATCATTTGGGGACTAACCGTTTTAGAAGTTTCCTTCTAGAGCTCATTACGAGATTTTAAGATTGAAGAAGAAGAATTACATTCATGAAAAACTACTATTACGTTATATTTTTCATGCTCAACTGTAATAATACTTTTAAAGAGTTTCTGTTAAAAAAAATGTGGTAAGAAATTTACAAATTCATTGAGTGTACACTCCATTTTGTGACATCGTTTTTCGACAAAGTTTCATATCCATTTCTTTTATGATAAAAAGAAAGGATGAAATTATTTTTTTGTTTACTTAGCGGAAAAGGTAGGTCAAGAATATTCGGTTTATTTCGAAGTAAAATTAGCTTGTTATTCATAAAATATTTCAACTTTCGAAGTGCATGCTCAGTTTTGGGTGTCACCGTAAACTTATTTAGTAAGAGAATAGATAATTTAATATTAATTAATAACTATATTTAATTTATAAGAGGCATATTTTTCCTATTTTATAAATAAATCACATGTATTTTGCATCTGATTTCGTCTTTCTCATAGCTTTTCCAATAGCGCTTTCGCGTTTACCAATTAAATAAGTTAATATTAGCTTTTACATTTTGTGTTTGTTTCATAATTTTTTTTTTTATTTGGTGATTTTTTCCGTACAAAATTAGAGCGTGTTTATCGATATTACTCAGTTTATTGAAAGCTTTATTAACTTAGCGATTGGAACTTTACATTTTCAAATTAAACTTCTCTCGTGATTTAAAAAAAGCTCATCATTTTTTTTTTTTTTGCTTGTGTGCAAATTAAACATCTAATTTTATAAAAAGGCATAGTAATAAAGTTTTTAAAAAAAACTTAATAATACCTCGTTACACAAAACCTCGTTATGGAAGAAATTGAAAAATTCCCATTTTTATGACTGTAAAAGTAAGCAAAAATTTTGCATCGCTGTGTTTCAAAATTCAGAGTTGCTAATCAACTTGTTATTATAATGCAGTTCATAATTTAAATGCCTTGTTTATATTTTATGATGCAATTTAAGAAGATAGATACGATGTATATGCTAATATTAGCAGATTAAAAAGGAAAAAAGGATTAAAAAGGAATTTCGTTTTGTATATTTACAATTTAGCCAGAATCATATTATGGAAACATACCTGTAGTTCTGTAAATTTATAAAATTTATTAGAAAATTTTCAGTATTACAATTTGTTGTTCATATAACAGCACATATCCAAATTGCATACATGTCGAATTAATTTTTCACCATATTCTACGTCAGTGATCTGAAGTAAAAATATGTATAGAATGTTTAATTAAATAGAATATTAAATATTATTGTCTATAATGATGTATATTATGTTAAAATTAAATAAAAATGTCTGAGTATATATGTATTCATGTTTTTCACAAAAATGTTACTTGCATTAAAAAATTTTTATACAAATTTAATTCTGAAATACCAAATTGGCAACCAGATTGTAACTGTGGATGGCTAGATACTTCAGATACTTGAAGCAGAGGTTGGAGAAATCACAGCTTTATTTTCACACACACATAAAATTAGAGACACACAATATTTAACACATTTAAAGACAGATAATTATAGATTAGTAGAAGGATTCCACTGAAAATCCGATACATTGCTACTCGCAAAATGCGTGAAGTATGCTTCCTCTCCAGGTTAGAGTCTGTAGTCAACTAATACGAAGGGTTGCGTTAAATATATTTCCTCTCTTTATTATATTTATAATTGGGATAAGAGACTGTAAACTTTCTAAACGAGAGCGCCATTTGCGCAGTACTTCCTTTCGAGTCTGAGTCTCGAGCACTACTGATCATTTTCCTGTGAACGCCACAAGCTCTTGCCGGGCCAACGACACGAGTTAATACCACGAATTCTTGCCTGCGCGTGGCAGAAAACAAGGTTACAATATTTTTTTTTTCATAGATTTTGCTGTATATTTTTCGTCTTATTTATATTTTTGTAATGGAAAAAAATGTATGCACTCGATTTAAATAAAAACAACGCAACTTAAACGTAACAACTTAAATGTGAAACAACTCACACAACTCAACTGTAAAACAACTATGAATGCAAAACAACGTAATTGTTTTTTAAGAAAATCCTCCTTTGTCACAATAGAGATGAGAATATCTGTTAACTACAAAGCAAAGTCGCTTTCATAATGTATGTAACACAATATGTTAGATCAGACAATATGTTAGATCAATGTTCTTAATCCTCAAACCGATATGAGATTTTATTCCTTGAGGTAAAAGAGTACATACCAATCCAGGAAACATTTGAAACAGAAAGTCCGTACACTTTCCAGAGGATTTCAAGTATACTTTGGAGAGTTATTAGGATTGACAGTATACCTGGAAAAAAGGCAAAGCAAAACTCATATTTTAAACAGCAAATTTTGATGCCATAATATATGGGTTTGGCAATCACGGAACATAATCCTATGATTCCGATTCGTGTGTCAAATATTTTTGCTAGTTTGCAAAGACGATGTCGAGAATCATTATAGGTAAGTTTATATATTCCCTTTCACAATCTTACCCACGTCTTTTAGGAGGAGACAAAATCTTTCATTTCCCCCCTCCAAACAACGGCTTTTGTGAAAAATAATAATAATTATTATTTTCTAAGCAAGCAAGTATGACGCCAAAATAATGTAAAATCGAATAAATGATCGTATAATGTTTATTTTCTAAATAATGTATAATTTTTTATCCAATTTTAAATCAATAAATAATAGTATAATAGTTCGTTACATTTTTATGTTTTAGTTTTAATTTTAGTAATTTTGATGTGGCTTACAAATAAGGTGTGGTTTAGCATTAGAAAATCAATGTGCATATTTTTTCATTTCGTTCTTTTTAAATATCATTAAATAATACTATATTACAACTACTCATGAATCTTATTAATAAAAATATCAATAAAAAGCATTTTATCTTAATTAAAATGCAAACATAAAAGAAATCTTGGTTTATCAAGTTAAAAACTAGGAATGGACGTCTCGCTAAAATAAATTATTCAAAGTCTCCATTTGTTGAAATTGAAAAATTTCGATTCGTAGAATATAGTATTAAATACAAAATGCGAATGCATAATTTCACTCAAAACTTAATCTTAATGGACCGCTTTAAATATTTTCTACATATTAAAGACATACAAATAAAGACACAAACTTTAAAATGAGATACAAAAATTTCTTCGGCACTTCAGACACAAAAAATGAAAATCGTACAATAAGAATTTATTATGCTATTACTTTATACGATACATTTAAAGCAATCTTTTAATGGAAAATAAAAGTCGCAACCATAGGACTAACTTATATCCTTTTCTATTTCGATCAAACACAACTGAAAGGGTAAAATTCTCTACATGTAATCCAAGTTCATATTTTAACAACATTTTCCCAAAATGCAAATTATTCATTAGCTCTTAATTTACGCAACGCCATTTGAGCTTTTACAGTAAATAGAAGAAATGGTTAGAACAAAATGGCGAAAAAGAAGTATCGGTTTCGATTTAAAACTGCCATACAATTTATGCGGTATCGAAAATTTAATATCTACAAGCACTTTCAGAATGCTGAGGCGGATTTACGGAATTAAAACAAAAACAAAAAATAAATAAAATTAAGGAAATCAAAAACCTCCAGAGAAATGTTCAAAAATGCAGACTGCTAAAGCATGTGATGCATTCCGCTAAAACTCCAGCTTAGCGCATAATTTTGTTATTCAGCTAAGACATTAAATTGCTATCAAACATGTGTTCTATAAAATCTCTTCAACGCCCCTCAAAAAAATTTTTTAACAGCAATCGCGGAAGATTTATAAAAAAATAAGGAAGAAACACTGAAACTTTCACAAAAAAAAAAAAGGAATAAAAAAATATTAAAAAGTTGCAGCATTTCCCCCATCATCTCTTTATAATGACGCCACAGCCAAAATAAACAAATATGAATGTAACAAATTTCGATTTTAAACTCAGCCTAAGGCATTTGGTTGAAAAACACTTTGAGTCTGCAGCCGGTGACAATGCTTTGAAATTCAATTGCTGCCGGGAAGGCATTTTTTTTCTTTCACTTTTTATTTATTTATATAAATATACCTCGTCTTTATGTTCAAGGTGTGGTGAGGGAAACATAGTTTAAGAAAAAAATCCCCTACTCACTGATTTGCGACAGTTGCTTTAACGTAGAACTGGGATGTTTTGCATCCCTTATACAACGTGTTCCTTCCAGTTTTTACAGCCCCAGAAATTTCACACCAAGTCAGCACGGACGTATGTATGAGGAAGGTTGTGCCTAAAATATATTCATATATACGAAAAAACTGTAACTGATTTTTCACTTGTGTTGCTTTTTGATGCTATTTGGTTGTCAAAAAGGGAAAAATATCTCCTGAGAAGAAAAATCTTGTAGGAATTCTTTCCAAAAAAAAAAAGAAAGGAACACAGTGAGAAAGAAAGACACAGTAAGCATGATATAAACAATCGTTGTCTACGTTGTTTTTATTCCATAACGAAGAAGAAAAAAAAAATAGATCAAATGTTATAATTCTCCCGCGACGCGTCATGTTCGAACTCGAGTCGCAGGAAAATGTTGTTTAAAATTCATTTTCCTTTCGGTTTGAATTTGGTCTCAGATTGCCTTACAAATTAGAAGGCGTTCTAAGTTTCTGCTGCAGAAAAATGCTCCAAAGAAAAAAAGTTGAATAGTGAAAGATAGAAAAAGAAAAAAAAAATAATAATAGAAACTAAAATGAAGTGAAAGAGGAAAAAAAAATTGATTTGCTTCGTGTCCTTGTATCAAATAGGATCCTGTGAAATCTTTAGCAGCGCTATTTTTCCAGGTCATTATTTATGTAAGAAGTTTTCCGAAAAAATCTCCATTTTTAAAACCTTTCTTTCGTTTCCCCTTTCTCAAAGAAAACCCTAGTAATCAAGCAGATTTAAGTGGCTGCTCCTTTGCTCTTCAGGTGACTTATAAATATTAATTAGTTTGTCCACTGTAGCATTTCCACGAGCGTTTTCTCAAAAGTAACCGTAATTAATAGCCATGAGCAACTCCAAATCGTATTGACAAAATTCTCAGGTAAATATCTAAAATAGCGAGATTTTAAGGAAAACACTTGCAGTCGAACAGAAATATACCCATAATTTAAATAACTTTTAATAATGCCCATAATTAAAAGTACTTTTAAATAACTAATCCAAAACCTTAAACTTTTAAACTTGGGAAAACTGTGCGATGTTAATTCCAACATTTATTTATTTTATGATGTTTTAAATGGTAAATTGAGAGATATTTTTTATTATCCATGCATATTAAATATTATTATGTTATTTTGAGAAAATATGAGTAGGAACTAGTAGGTTATCATTTATCTTTGTATTTTATTAAAAGTAATAATATATTTTGGTAAAGTTGTCACATTAAAATTCCTTAATGCTTCATTTAATGAAAAATACAGCAATTATTGTGTTCATGTAAAGATTGTTGTTGTTACTAATCCCTCTTTTAAGGGAAAGCCTACACCAAGTCCAAGAGACCCCGTCGAAAGGTACTGGTCCACTGGTCCGAAGGGTACTGGCCCATGTACTGTTCCATGCTTCTCTTTACCATGTCAAGATTTCTTCTTCTTTTATTTTATAATTGTTATTAAGTTTTTGCTTGAATAACAAAAAAGTTATTAAATGTTATTGCGTTATTTCAAGAGAATATGAGTAACACGGTTATCCTTTATCAATGTTTTTATTAAAATATGGTTTGGGGATGTTGTCATATTAAAATGTTTTAATGCCTTATTTAATCCAAAATGCAGAAGTTGGTGTATTAATATACAATTTTTTGCCATTTTTTTTACAATTTTTTATTATTTTTCTACGTGAATAACCACTTATAACCTAATTCATTCGTTGAAATTAAAAATTTCGATTCGTAGAATATAGTATTAAATACAAAATGTGAATGCATCCTTACACTCAAAACTTAGTGAATCATTTTAAATATTTTTTGTCAATTAAAGATTTACAAATAAAGTCACAAACTCTAAAATCAGATATTAAATGATCAAATCATTCTAACAAAAGTGAGTACAAGAATTTCTTCTGCACTTAAGATACAAAAATGAAAAACTTACAATAAGAATTTATTATGCAATTGTCTAATATGATACATTCAAAGGAATCTTTTAATGCAAAATAAAAGAGGCAACTGTAGGGCTAATTTATAGCATTTTCTATTTTGATCAACCACAACTGAAAGAGTAAATTTTATTCATGTAATCCAAGTTAATATTTTAATAACATTTTTTTCCAAAATGCAAATTTAATGCAAATTATTCATTAGCTCTTAATCTACGCAACACCATTTGAGCTTTTACAGTTTAATAGAAGAAACGGTTAGAACAAAATGGAGAAAAACAAGTATTGTCTTGGATTTAAAACTACCATACAATTTATGCGGCATCGTAAATTTAACATCTGCAAGAACTTTCAGAATACCGAGGTGGATTTACGGAAAGAAAAACGAAAATTAAAAAAAAAAAAATAAATAAAATTAAGGAAATCAAAAACCTCCAGAGAAAGATTCAAAAATGCAGACTGCTAAAGCACGTGATGCATGCCGTTAAAACTCAGGCTTCGCGCATAATTTGGTTATCCAGCTAAGACATTAAATTGCTCTCAAACATGTGTTCTATAAAATCTCTTCAAAGCCCAAAAAAATTATTTTAACAGCAATCGTGGAAGATTTACAAAAAAAAAAAAAAAAAAGAGAAAGAAACGCTAAAACTTTCACAAAAAAAAAAAAAAAAAAAAAAAAAGAATAAAAAATATTAAAAACTTGCAGCATTTCCCCCCATCATCTAGTTATAATGACGCCTGAGCCAAAACAAACAAATATGAAAGCAACAAATTTCAATTTTAAACTCAGCGTAAGGCATTTGGTTGAAAAACACTTTGAGTCTGCAGCCGGTGACAATGCTTTGAAATACAATTGCTGCCAGAAAGGCATTTTTTTTTACCTTTTTATTTATATAAATATACCTCATCTTTATGTTGAAGGTGTGGGGAGGGAAACATAGTTTGAAAAAAAAAATTCCCTTCTCACTGATTTGCGACAGTTGCTTTAACGTAGAAGGGGGGTTTGCATCCCTTATACAACGTGTTCCTTCCGGTTTTTACAGCCCCCGAAATTTCACACCAAGTCAGCACGGGCGTATGTATGAGGAAGGTAGTGCCGAAATATATTCATATATACGAAATGACTGTAACTGATTTTCACTTGTGTTGCTTTTGATGTTATTCGGTTGTCAAAAGGGAAAATAACTCCTGACATGAAAATCTTGTAGGAATTCTTTCGAAAAAGAAGAAAGGAAGACAGTGATAAAGAAAGAAACAGAATGCATGATAAACAACAGTCGTTGTCTGCGATGTTTTTATTCCATAACGAAGGAGAAGAGAAAAAAATAGAATGTTCTAATTCTCCCTCGACGCGTCATGTTCGAATTCGAGTCGCAGGAAAATGCTGTTAAAAATCATTTTCCTTTCTGTTTGAACTTGGTCTCAAATTGCTTCACAAATTAGATGGCGTTCTAAGTTTCTGCTGCAGAAAATGTACTACAGAAAAATTTGAAGGGTGAAAAAGAAAAAAAGTAAAAAAAAATAGAAACTAAAATGCAGTGAAAAAAAAAAAATAGGTTTGCTTTTTTGTCCTTGTATCAAATAGGATCCTGCGAAATCTTTAGAAGCGCTAGTTTTCCAAGTCATAATTTATGTAAGAACTTTTTCCGAGACATTTCTTTTATTTCCCCTTTCGCAGGGCTGAAAAGAAAAACACAGTGATCAAGCAGAGTTAAGTGACAGCTCCTTTGCTCTTCAGGTGACTCATAAATATTAATTAGTTTGTTCACTGCAGCATTTGCACGAGCGTTTTCTCAAAAGTAACCGTAATTAATAGCCATGAGCAACTCCCAAATCGTATCGACAAAATGCTTAGGTAAATATTTGAAATGGCAAGAATTTAAGAAAAACACTTGCAGTCTAACAGAAAAATGACTGCCTTTTAAGTAACTAATCCAAAAACCTGAAAATTTTGAACTTGGGAAAACTGTGCGGTGTTAATTCCAACATTTATTTATTTTATGATGTTTACAATGGCAAACTGAGATTTATTTTTCAATTCCGTCTATTAGTTCACACACACTCGCTATATATAACATTAGAAAATCATAATAGGTTCAACATTAGAAAATCAATGTGTATATTTTTTCATTTCGCTCTTTTTGAATATCATTAAACACACTCATGTCCATAAATTAAGGATGATTTAGAATCACACAGAAATTGAACTCTAAAATAAAAATTTCACCTGTAAAATTATCACACATCTTGAAGAAGAGTATGCAAATTACAGGAAACCGCCAGATGGAGCGGATAGTACGCCACAATGACGAGAGTGTAAGAGAGGGGTATATAAGGAAGGGTGGCAAAGAAGTAAAATTCTTCACAAGCGCTTTAAAAGCCTTTCAGGGCAATAACCGCATAGTTATGGCACAAAAAGGGAAGCATTTGGACGTACCCAGCTAGAAGTGTCCGAGGAACTTGGAATCGCCCAGAGTGTCATCCCCAAGCTTTGGCAACGATTCCAAGATGATGGTAATGTGAGTAGATGTTACAGCGCAGGTCGCCCCGAGTTACAACGCCGAATGAGGACGGGTATTCAGCAGTTACTGCCAAAAGAAACAGATGGAGCTCAGCATTAGACCTGTCTCGTCAGCTCTCTTCAGCTACCGGAACGACAGTTTCAAGGCAGACCGTGTACAGATGCTTAGGGCACATTGGTCTATATGCTCGTAGGCCTTTCAGATGTGTTCCACTTACCGCAACTCACTTTCGCCTGCGATTAACCTGGGTAGAGAGCATGCATTGTGAAAAACCGCAACAGTGGTCTGGTGTGTTGTTTTCCGACGAGTCCAGGTTTAGTTTGCAGTCTGATTCTCGCCGGACTTTCATATGGAGAGCGCCAGGTACTCGTTACCACTGTAAGAAAACACCATTGAACGACAACGTTATGGTGGTGCAGGATGGCTCGTTTGGGGAGGAATTATTCTTGCTCCAGAACTGACCTGCATGTTCAGAGTGTAACGATGACAGGCCACATCTATCGGGATGTCATTCTGGAAAACATGTACGTTTGTTTCGGGGCGCCATGGGTGCTGAATTTCTGTTTATGGTGACAAAGTCCGTCCCTCACCGTGCAAACATTGTAGATGAATGCCTTCAATTGGAGGATATCACCCGTATGGATTGGCCAGCATACTCACCGGACTTGAATCTAATAGAGCATGTGTGGGATATGCTTGGCCGACGAATTGCTGCCGGCCAATCCCCTCCCACCTGTCAACCGGAACTTCGGAGGGCATTGCTTGATGAGTGTTGTAATATTCCCCAAGGTCAGATTGATAATTTGATACTCAGCATGCCTAGGCGTTGAAGGCCTGTATTGCATCGTCCGGGAGACATACTCCACATTAACCATCATACTAACCATGTTATACTGTTTTTTGTCAATAGGTTCTTTTTGAAATTTGCTTCAGGGAGTCAAAAAATCGCAATTTTTATTCATTATGTCAAACATATAGCATTTTTTTTGCTCTTTTACCTTTTGTTTAATAAATAGACTTTACAAATAAGTCAAATTTGTGTTGCTTCTGGGTCTCTTTCTTTGCCTGAACTTCATTATCCTTAATTTATGGACATGAGTGTAATACTATATTACAACTACTTAAGAAACTTAATAATAAAAAAACATCAATATAAAGCCCTTCATCTTAATTAAAATGCAAATTTAAAAGAAATCTTGGTTCATTAAGTGAAAAATACCAATGGACAATATCATTATGTGCTGCATTTTGCATAAATAAGGCATTAAGGCATTTTTAATGTGACAACATCACCAAACCATATTTTAATAAAACTTTGATAAACGATAAATGACTTCTTTCTACAAAATAACATACAGACTTTTAATGTGTTGGACAATAAAAAAAATAAATCTCAGTTTGTCATTTCAAACATCATAAAATAAATAAATGTTGGAATTACCACCGCGCAGTTTTTCAAAGCTTAAAACTTTCAGGTTTTGATTAGTTATTTAAAAGGCAGTCATTTTTCTGTTCGACTACAAATGTTTTCCATAAAACCTCGCCATTTTAAATATTTACCTAAGAATTTTGTCAATACGATTTGGGAGTTGCTCATGGCTATTAATTACGGTTACTTTTGAGAGAACGCTCCGTGGAAATGCTACAGTGCACAAACCAATTAATATTTATGAGTCACCTGAAGAGCAAAGGAGCTGCCACTTAACTCTGCTTGATTAGGTTTTCTTTCAGAAAGGGGAAACGAAAGAAAGGTTTTAAAATGGAGATTTTTCTCTGAAAGTTCTTCCATAAATAATGACCTGAAAACTACCCCTGCTAAAGATTTCACAGGATCCTATTTACTGCAAGGACAAAAAGCAGACCAATTTTTTTTTTTTTTCAATTTATTTTAGTTTCTATTATTATTTTTTTTTTTATTTTCTTTCTTTCACTCTTCAAATTTTTCTTTCGAGCATTTTTCTTCAGCAGAAACTTAGAACGCCATCTAATTTGTGAAGCAATTTGAGACCAAATTCAAACCAAAAGGAAAATGAATTTTAAAAACATTTTCCTGCGACTCAATTCGAACATGAAGCCTCGCGGGAGAATTAGAACATTCGATCTTTTTTTTCGTCTTCTTCGTTATGGAATAAAAAACAACGTAGACAACGACTGTTGTTTATCATGCATTCTGTGTCTTTCTTTCTCACTGTCTTCCATTTTTTTTTTTTTTTTTTCGAAAGATTTCTACAAGATTTTTCTTGTCAGGAGACATTTTTCCCTTTTGACAAACCAAATAGCATCAAAAAGCAACACAAGTGAAACATCAGTTACAGTCTTTTTCGTATATATGAATATATTTCGGCGCAACCTTCCTCATACATACGCCCGTGCTGACTTGGTGTGAAATTTCAGGGGGCTGTAAAAAAAAGGAAGGAACACGTTGTATGGATGCAAAACACCCCACTTCAACGTTAAAAGCAACTGTCGCAAGTCAGTGAGAAGGGGGATTTCTTTTCTAAACTGTGTTTCCTCACACCTTGAACATAAAGATGAGGTATATTTATATAAATAAATAAAAGTGAAAAAAAAGTGCCTCTCCCGGCATCAATTGAATTTCAAAACATTGTCATCGGCTGCAGACTCAAAGTGTTTTTGTCAAATATCTTTACGCTGAGATTAAAATTGAAATTTATTGCTTTCATATTTGCTTGTTTTGGCAGAGGCGTCATTATAAATAGATGATGGGGAGAAATGCTGCAATTTTTTAATATTTTTTTTTCCTTTTTTGTGTGAAATTTTAGCTGTTTCTTTTCTTTTGTAAATCTTCCGAGATTGCTGTTAACAAAATTTTTGAGGCGTTGAAGAGATTTTATGGAACACGTGTTTGATAGCAATTTAATGTCTTAGCTGATACCAAAAAATTATGCGCGAAGCCGGAGTTTTAACGGAATGCATCACATGCTTCTCTAGAAGTCTGCATTTTTGAACATGTCTCTGGAGGTTTTTTATTTCCTAATTTTATTTATTTTTGTTTTTGTTTTTGTTTTCATTCTGTAAATCCACCTCGGCATTCTGAAAGTGCTTGCAGATATTAAATTTACGATGCCGCATAAATTGTATGGTAGTTTTTTAAATCGAAGCCCGATACTTCTTTTTCACCATTTTGTTCTAACCTTTTCATCTATTTACTGTAAAAGCTCAAATCTCGTTGCTTAGATTAAGAGCTAATGAATACTCCGCATTGAATTTGCATTTTGAGAAATGTTATTAAAAATATTAACTTGGATTGCATGAAGAGAATTTACTCTTTCTGTTGTGGTTGATCAAAAATAAAAATATATAAATTATCGCTACAGTTGCTCTTTTATTTTCCATTAAAAGATTGCGTTAAATGAATCTATAAGATAATTACGTAATAAAAATCTTATTGTAAGATTTTTTTTATATCTTAAATGCAGGAGTAATTT